>VDFB02086081.1:156225264-156526802 GCA_007258455.2 Sequoia sempervirens | reverse complement strand
TGACATCAATGACAACATTTCCAACAATCTCCCCCTTTGTCATTGATGGCAACATATCCAATGGCAACTTGATCCCTTATTTGCTCCCCCTATGTCCAAATTCTCCCCCTTTGACATCAATGGCAAGGGATCTTCTAACAATATTTCAGCTCCATGAAGCTACAAGATTTTGTGCGTAGCTCCCCCTGAATACATACTTCCATTAATTAACTTAATGGATGTGGAACAACTCTCAATTTGTCCCTTAGATATTCAAATGTATCTCTTGGAAGTGGTTTAGTAAATATATCAGCAGTTTGTTCTTTTGTAGTTATGTATTCTAAACACACTTGTCCTTCTCCTACTTGTTCTCTCAAAAAGTGATACTTAATAGGTATGTGCTTGGTTCTTGAGTGCATCACTGGATTCTTGGAGATATTGATTGCACTAGTATTATCACAATAGATAGTGCAAGGATAATCATACTCCACTTTGATGTCCTTTAAAGTTTGCCTCATCCATAAAAGTTGAGTGCAACATGCTGCTGCTGCAATATATTCAGCTTCTGCTGTAGATAGAGAGACTGATTCTTGTTTTTTGCTTATCCAAGACACTAGATTACCTCCAAGAAAAAAGGCTCCTCCACTTGTACTTTTTCTGTCATCCACATTGCCTGCCCAATCAGCATCTGTGAATGCTTCAAGAGTGAAATCATTGCTACTAGGGTACCATAGACCATATTCCATTGTACCTTTCAAATATTTGAATATACGTTTTACTGCATGAACATGTGTCTCTTTTGGTGCTGCTTGAAATCTTGCCACAACTCCAACAGCTTGCATTATGTCTGGTCTTGTAGAAGTTAGATACAACAAACTTCCAATCATTGATCTATAAAGTGTTTGATTCACATCTTGGGATTCATCATTTTTACTTAGCTTGCAACCTGTAACCATAGGAGTACTAACAGGATTGCAATCTTCCATCCTAAATTTTTTTAACATTTCTTTCACATATTTGGTTTGAGAGATGAAAATACCTTTGCCTAATTGTGAAATTTGTAGCCCAAGGAAGAAGGATAATTCTCCCAACATTGACATCTCAAACTCTTTTTGCATACATGATGAAAATTCTTTGCACATTCTGTCCTTGTCTCCACCAAAAATTATGTCATCTACATATACCACCACAATCAATAAGTATCCATCCTCTTCTTTGATGTATAAATTGCTGTCTACATCTCCTCTTTTGAAACCTTGCTCTTTGAGATATTTGTCAAGTCTAGAATACCAAGCTCTAGGAGCTTGTTTAAGCCCATAGAGAGCTTTCTTTAACTTGCACACATAATCCATGTCTTCTGATAGTAGGAAGCCTTCAGGTTGTTCAATATAAACTTCCTCTTCTAAATCTCCATTAAGAAAAGCAGATTTGACGTCCATTTGATAAACCTTAAACTTTTTGTGACTTGCATAGGATAAAAACATTCTAATTGCTTCAATCCTTGCAACTGGTGCGAAGGTTTCCTCAAAGTCTACTCCTTCAACTTGTGCATAGCCTTTGCACACTAACCTTGCTTTGTTCCTTGTGACTTTACCATCTTCATTTAATTTGTTTCTAAAAACCCATTTTGTGCCAATTACATTCTTATCTTTTGGTCTTGGAACAATTTCCCAAGTTTCATTTTTCTCTATTTGATCCAACTCTTCATTCATTGCATCAATCCAACTTTTGTCTTTGCTTGCTTCTTCAAAAGTTTTGGGATCAACTTGAGATAGAAAAGCTGCATGACAATCTTCATTGTAATTCACCATTCTTCTTGTAGATCTACATCTATCTTGAAGAATCAAATCTTCAGGATGGTTCTTTTGAACAAACTTGGAAGGTGTCTTTGGTGTCTTCATGGGAGTCTTTTGTGAAGATTCTCCTTCTTTTGCCTCTTCCTCTTTTTCTTCCTCTTGGGAGTCCTCATCATCTTTGTCTTCTTCATTCATAGTTTGAACATGGTGATCACTTTGTCCAACTTCTTTGAATTGCTTTCCTTCATCAATTCTTACATTAGCACTTTCAACAATTTTGTGAGTTCTTTTGTTGTAGCATCTATATGCCTTACTTTTTGATGAGTAGCCAAGAAAGATTCCCTCATCTGCTCTTGTATCAAATTTGCTCAAATCTTCTTCATCTCTTCTAATGTAGCAAGTGCTTCCAAAAATCTTGAAGTACTTGACAGTTGCTGGTCTTCCTTTCCAAAGTTCATAAGGTGTCTTCTCATTGTTCACTCTTAATTGTGCACGATTCAGAATGTAAACTGCTGTATGAATTGCTTCTTTCCAAAAGGAATCTGCTATCTTGTTTTCATTTAGCATTGCCCTTGCCATTTCTTGAACCGTCCTATTTCTTCTTTCTACAACCCCATTTTGTTGAGGGGTTCTTGCTGCAGAAAATTGCCTTTTAATTCCATGTTCTATGCAGAAATTTTCAAATTCTTTTGATGTGAATTCTCCTCCTCGGTCTGATCTAAGGCATTTTATCTTGCAATTTGCCTCATTTTCAACCAACTCCTTGAAAGCTGTGAATTTGTCAAAAGCTTCAGATTTTTCTTTCAAGAATGCAACCCAAGTCATCCTTGAGAAGTCATCAATCAGCAACATAAAGTATCTTTCTCCATTCATGCTTTTGGATTTTGTTGGCCCACAAAGATCTGTATGTATGAGTTCTAATGGTTTTGATGAAGTATGCTCCTTAGACTTAAAGCTTGACTTTGTTTGCTTTCCAAGTTGACACTCTCTACAAATGATATTAGAAGGTTTTGTTATCCTTGGCATATCTCTCACAGCATTTGATTTGCTAACTTTGACAATATTATCAAAGTTTAGATGGCCTAGCCTTTTGTGCCACAACCAACTCTCATCCTCTTGTACTAAATTGCAGCTTTCACAACTTATCTCTTTTAGGACATACAAATTTTGTTTCCTTTCAGCTTGAGCAACCAGCTTTCCATCTTTCTTAATATCACATGTATTAGAAAGAAATGTGATACTATGTCCTTGATCACAAAGTTGACTTACACTTAGAAGATTTTCTTTTAGGCCCTTAACATACAAAACATTTTCTGTTTTTGTTCTTCCATTATCTAGACTAAGTGTTCCTTTTCCTTTTATTTGTTTTCTTGAATTATCACCAAATCTTACTGTTCCTTCATCAGTAGGTTCAAGAGAGATGAATTTGCTCTTGTCACCTGTCATGTGCTTTGAGCACCCACTATCAATGTACCATCTATCCTTCTTACTTTCAGCATGTAAGGCAGTTTGGATGAACATTGATTTCTCCTTTTTCCTCCATACTTTGATAGGTATTTCTTTCCTCTTAATAGACTTATCTACCTTCTTGTTTTGTTTTGGAGAGTTATTAAAAACTGACCTACAAGCTTGAGCTTTGTGCCCAAGATTCTTACATTTGTAGCATAGATCATTATAGTCTATTAAAGGTGTGAAAGGATTATTATCTCTCCTAAGGTAGCTAGAACTATTTTTCACTTTATTTTTACAATTTAAGGCTTTGTGCCCAAATTTGTTACATACAAAACAATATCCATTAAATGCATAGAAGTGCCTACTATTCAATCTTCTTTTAGAATCAGCACTTATCCAATCTTCTTCTCCTTGGTTTGAGAGAGTCTTGAAATCTTCTTTGGAGTTAGTGACCTTCTTGGATTTTTCTTCAAAACTGCTTCCCATTTTGCTTTGAAGAAAATCTTGAGCCTTCATTAGCTCAATCAGCTTGCTGGATTCTTCATCAATCTTTGAGTGTTGATCCTTTGCTTTCTCCAATTCCAACTTTAGCATTGCTATCTCTTGCTCCAGCTTGTCACATTTCATCTCCTTTGTATTGAGTTTGTTTTTCAATTCATCTTCATTTCTTTCAGCTTCCATGATTTGAGCTCTCAAATCTTCAATGGTTTTGCTTGAATTCTCCAAGTCATTTGTCATTTCTTTGATCTTCAACTTGTACTTGGCAGCCTTCTTCTTCAAGTCTTCATTTTTCTTGTAAGCATAGTGCAATTCTTCCTCAAGATCTACTTCCTCTCCTTCATCTTGATCTATTTCTTCTTCTTCTTCACATTCTTGTTCAACTTTTTGTTCTTCACATTCAGCCATAAACAATATTTCATCTTCCTCATTGCTTGAGCTATCTTCACTTTGTTCTTCAGAGGAGCTGCTATCTTTCTTTGAATAAAAACTCTTTTTATGTTTTTGAAATTTCTTCTTTGAGTTGAAATTCTTCTTTCCCTTTTTCTTATTGCTGATTTCCTTTTCTTCTTCACTAGAACTGCTTTCATTTTGAGGACATTTTGAAGCATAATGTCCAACTTTTCCACAATTGAAGCATTTAAAAGGAAATTTTCCTTTGTATTTTCCTTTTCCTTTCTTAAGTTTTCCCATGAAGTAAGATTCAGCTTCATCACTTGATTTTTCATCCTTTTCTTCATGCTTGTTCTTGCCCTTTTTGGTTGCTTTGAATGAGACTTCCTTTTGTGGTGATTTACCTTCAATCCTCATCTCATAGGCAGCAAGGATACCATGTAATTCATCCTTTTTCAGCTGGTCTAGATTTGTTAGTTCTTCCAATGCTGCAACTTTGGCCTCAAATTTTGTAGAAAGAGATCTTAGAATTTTGTCAATAATGAATTCATCCTTGATTTCTTCACCAAGTCCCCTCATGATATTCACTATTTCATCAACACGAAGAAAATATGAAGCGGTATCTTCATCATCCTCCATTTTGAGAGTCTCCAACCTTCTTCTATGAGTTTGCAACTTTGCTTTCTTAACTTTTGCATCTCCTTCATAGATATTTTGAAGCTTGTCCCAAATCTCTTTTGCTGATTTGCACCTCATGACTTTTGTAAATTCAGAATCTGTTAGGCTGCAAAGAAGAGCATGCTTAGCTTTTGCATTGTCTTCACTTCTCTTCTTTCCTGCTTGATCCGTTGGAGGGGTAGCTGGAGGTGAATACCCATCTACAACAGATTGCCACACATCAAACCCAAGTGCATTCAAGTATGCTTCCATCTTGATATTCCAGAATGCATAATTAGTCCCATCAAAGATGGGTGCTTTCACCATGTTGCTTTGATTTGCCATAAGTGCTCTTAAGGATCTCCTTCAAGCGATTAAGCTATAAAGAAGGACCTTGCTCTGATACCAATTGAAGAGCACAAAAGATTTACTGAGAGGGGGGGGTGAATCAGTAAATCAATCTTAAATTTTTATTTTTAAAACTTTTCAATCTTTATTACAATCAACTTTTTGATATGAACCAATTTCCACAAGTTGACACAATTTTATTGAAGTAATTTCTTTTTCAAGTAGGCACCAACCTACAAATTTACAATGAGATGATTTAGTAGAATAACTTCCACAAGGAACACCTAGACCTCTCCAGAATTTAGTAGACACCTGCCTACAAGGAGCACCAACCCCTAATGCAAGGCACCAAACCTTGACTTGATGGAAGTGAGACTGCCCTCAATCTGATCTGCACAAGCCCAACTCTCCAATCTGCTCTATGTGATCCAAGATATCACCTTCAGCCCACACAAGGAGGTAGGAATCTGACTGATCTGCAAGTCTTTAATTTACACAACCACGCATTCAAAGCAAGAATGAATTGCACATATATACTTTGATCTAAGATTGTGCTCTTGATGAAAGATCATAACTTTGCCTCTTCAACATTTACTCATACCCCTTCATTAATCTGATTTTCTGCCTTAATGATTTTGTTTTGATTATTTTGATTATGTTACTCCAATAGTGAACAGATCAACATACTCTTTCACGTATGAATGATTGTGTCTCCCCCTTTTTTTTTAACATATAAGCATTCTTAGTTACTTTTAGTGTTTACGTCTCTTTAAGAGACTCTCCCCTTTTTAATTAAAAAAAAAATATTCTTTTTAGAGATTACGCCCCTCCAAAAAGGCACGACACTTCAAGATTATTGCGACCTTTCAAATATCGCGTCCTCAAGTATTTTCGTATTTTGGTTATGCGTCTATTGAAGAAATCGCGTCCTCTCAAGTTTGAGATCGCGTCTATTCATTATAGATTAACATTCGTGGTGTTTAAACTTTTCCGCAAGTTCATTAATCAAATTCCGCATCTGTTTAGATACGTCTATGCAAGTTCCGCATCTATTCATTCTGACAGTTATACTGAAGCATGTTCTTTACTGAAACGTTTTCTTTTAATAACACGTCTTTTAATATTTAAGTCACCATAAACACGTCTTTTAAAAATTCTTTTCTTAACTACATCTTTGTCTCACTGTTCTCAAAATTGACACGCACACGTCCCTTTTTGCTTGACGTATATAGTTATGCAGGCCACGATATACATTGAGAACACATTTGGTTCTTACGCCTATCAATGATTCTTTACACTCCCTTTTTATGCCTTTGAGATAATCACGAATCTACTTCAGAATAGTTAATGAATAACCCGATGAATGGTGCGATGCCTCTGTCTTTATTTATTGAACTTTGTGTCTTCTTCCGAAACATATGTACAACCTCTAGACACCCGTGACAGCTTGAAAGATTATCAAACTTATTTCTTATACATTTCCCAGGTTTGGACCTTATACTGGGAATCTTCAACGCACTGAAGTTCCGGTCATCTTCATAGACTCCTCACACAGCATAGGCTCTTATAAGTCTAATATACTTTCCAGATTTGTTCAAACTGATCAACAAACTGATCAACAATCTGCTATGGCTTGTGCACTAGTTATCTCATCCACATACATATATTCTTTTTTTGTCCAGCACACTTGCTTCTTTATTCACACTAGTTTGACATCAATAATAATATTTCCAACAATCTGGACTGAGGATCTTTGACATCAATGACAATATTTCCAACAAACCATGTGTGGATGCCATCCTTTGGGGGCATGACCCTACCTACATCATTAGTCACTCTTCTTACCCACTTGGCCACTTTGTCTTTTCCTATTTGTGTTACTTTTACTCTTATTCCTGGCCTACCCCACACTTCCATCATACTTGTCTTACCATGGGGGCAAAACCCTTGTGGGGCATCACCCTACCTACATCATTATTCACACTCTTCTTACCCACTTGGCCACCTTGTCTTTTCCTATTGTGTTACTTTTTCTCTTACTCTTAGCCTACCCCACACTTCCATCATACTTATCTTACCATGGGGGAAAAACCCTTTATGCATCTTATTCTTATCCTCCTATCCATTTATTACAACCCTAGCCTTTCATCTCTACAAACCATTCTTCTATACCACTTCTCCAATTTCTCCTTTTCCTTAAATTGATCGTATCCTTTCAAATCCCATCAATTTAAGTGGGGTGTCATTACTCTCCTACACATTACAAACACTTGAAAGCATCCGCCATGGCTAAAGTGATCCTCTATGGATCCTACACCATGCAAACTTGGAAGTGGTTCTACAAAAGCCCTACACCACTTCTTTGATTACAATGGCTTAATCACAGTAATATCTCATAACATTTAATCATGTTGCCTCCATCACAGCCATATCTCATATCCATTTGATTGTGGCAGCCCTATCACAGCTATAGACAACATACTTTGGTATAGGCTCACTAGTGGCCATACCTCATCCCCCTCATATAGATGCCCTCATAGTCACATATTCTCTCCAATAGTACTCTTGATCAGCATGATTCTCCAAGGACATCTCACTCTTTATTATGGGGTTTAGCAAGAATGAAGTAAATATAGTTATTGAATAAATATATGCTTTTCTTCTATTCCCATGATGAACACTAATTTCTCCTCTTGTGTGTACTAAGATGCAGCATGAACACAAAGACAAACAATGATGTACAACACAGTTTGTAAGTATTATTTTATGTTTCCTTTTATCATGTATTAAAAAACAATTTCAATTACTTAGATTTGTTGTAGTTCACATGCCAGATAAAGTGGTAGCAAAATGTAGAGCCAAAAAGTGCATACTCCATGCTTTTCCCTTCATGTTTTGCACTAGGTTTTGCAATCATCAGTGATAGACATGATTTGGACCAATTTTGACCACTGAAGAGCTCAAACCAGCTTAAAAAATGTCATGTCACCAAAACAATGCCCCCTCTACTGCAAACACTTTGTTCTACCCATGTTGCACACATCACCATTACTGTAACTTCCCATTCACCCATAAGATCACACACCCAAATCTACACCTACTTTCATGCTAGAACATGCTTCCTCGGGGCTTGTCTGAGGCAATCTCCTAAATGTGCCCTAGGCACAAACATTCCACTCCTTATTATAGCTGACAGATTTTGCAACTTCAGAGGTCACTTCTGTAACAATATGGATAAGGATTGACATTTGCAGTGATCTTTCTGACAGAGAACACATATGACAATAGCATTTGCGTACAGGACACCAAAGCACTAGAATAGGCATCTGCACACCTTTTGGGGCATGAGCAACTGTGGTCAGAAAAAGAAAAGAAGACGAAAGCTTCCAGAACCTGCCAGAAAATATTTTTGATGATCCAGAACCTCCTCCAGCTGACTTTCAGCCTTCTCCAACCATTTTCCAGACATTTTCTCACTAACACCCTCTCATTTCCATTCCTAGTTTCTTGTGCAACCTCTACTGTCACATTTATTTGCTTGGTTAAATCTGAAGCTTGATTATTGCTGCCATTCTAGTTCTAATCAAATTATTAAGTGAATGAATGCAATTGATAATTCATTAGCACTCTAAGGTATAAGAACTGTTATTTTTATTACGCCAAGAAACAATTTTCTTGGATTAACAAACATTCTACAGGATATAAGTACAACTAGATTACCTTTAACAAAACCAAGAAAATAAATGGTATAATAGTATTATATCATATATTTCAAAGAGTATTGCAGCCGTATAACTCCCTTCTTTCCCAAGCTAATGTGACACAAGATGGAAAGAAATGGAAAAATGCGGTTAAAATTTACTGTTATGCGTTCTGTAAAACTGACAAAACATGAATTAGTACCCATAAATGAAGCAGAAACTTGCTGTTAGTGAGGATAACAGATTAATGAAAACTAGGCTAATATATGGTATAGAAACCAAAAAGCCTATAGCTAAAAATCTCATATGTGAAATTTAAATCCTGAAATATGGCTCTTCTATGCTCACCAAAAGAGATGTGATATCATTGAAAGAGAAGGATCACTTAAATATTTAGAAAAGGCTTTAACATAAAACCTTCTTTAATATCAAAATAATACTAATGCCTAAGAAAAATCAATTATTTTAAATTTTTCCCAGATGGCATGGTTACCTAAGGCCAAAATGGACTTCAAGAGCACTGTGGCCTTGCACTTGACCATGGACTAGTCCTCCAAAAACCATCGACACACAAGCATTCGATAGATTAAAGACTTTTCATAATTAAATCTTCCCTTCTCTCCTCTTGCCTTTCTCTGTGAGATAAACTCAGCAAAAATTCAGTAAGACAATCAGAAAATTAAAAAATCATAATAAATGGCAAAAAACTCTGCAGTTCTTTAAGTTTGACATACTTTACCATATTAGTGGGTCAAGTCAAAATGACTTATTTTAGTCAACTTGTATTGGGATTTGGTGAGTCTCACTGCTATGGGATAAAGTTCAATAAACAACTTGAAATTACTGTTCTCTTCTTCCCATGTTTAACTTAAACATTTTAAGTAAATAACATTTTACCCTTCAAATAGAACTTAACCAAGCATCAGAAAACTGCACCCAGCCAAGTCCAAACACCCCAAACGTACTGCATACTCTCCCCCAATAAAGCACAATCCACTCTAAGATTATACAGTGTCCTCTCCAGTTATCATGGACACATGGTGTTTAGTTGGCATGGGTTTATACTAGTTTTCTTTCCAAAAAAACATATCAGGGCATTCATCCAAGAAAGAAAGAAAATATTTTAATTAACTGCATTTTCTAAATGATTTTACTTGTCACTAACATTTGTGAAAACTTACGCACCTGATTACATAGCCAGTCAACCAATCCTCTAAGAACATCATCAATAGTTGTAAATGTTTGTTTCGAACCCGATGCTTCCCCATTGTAAACAATAGCATCTTTCGTTGATTTCTTCTTAGAGCTATAACCAACCATTGAAAAAGTGGTTATCATAATGCCACTGATTATTTCTACTTAAAAAGGTCTAGATACTAATTGATACCTTATTATCAAAGTGAGTATTTTGCAGCTTTTCTCTTGGATGAACCAGTTTCCTTTGGACAGTAACCTGCAAATACATAACTGTTTGCCTCAGCGATTTCATTAAGGAATTTGGGTGCAAAGATTAAAAGGAAAAAGAAAAAGTAATTCACAACATGTGAGATACATTAGTAGAGTAAATATGACCATTGTCTTTTTTTAAATAAAACATCAAATTGCATTAATAAAAAGACAAATTTACAAAACAACCAGATGTTAAGGTAATAGCTGTCACAAAGGTATGACAAATGAAGGATACAGCAGATTCAAAAGACCTACACTAATCACCCTTCGAAAGCAAAGAAAGCTAAAGCCCCTTTAATAGAGCAGATATATTTCTGTATAGCCTTTACACCAAGTCAATCCTATCATGCAATAAATTTTCATCTGAAAGCATATAGCATACACATTTGCAAAATCTTCTGGCCTTCAAGTTCCAAATAGTGTTCATGAAGGTCTTGAAGTGAGCTTATGCATGGAGGTCATTTTTCAAGTTGAAAAAATAAGACAAAAGTGCATGGAATCTCCAAAACTGCCCCAATGGAGCAAGTTTCCCAACACTTTGTCAATCATTAATAGCAGATCCTTCGAATTTATTGCAGTTTTCTGAGGACCAGCACTTGTTTGCATTCTTCCAACACCTACAACAATAATCATGGGGAACTCTTCATTCAAGGAACTTCAAGATCATTATGCAGTAGTTGTGCCAAGGACAGACTATCAAGGTCACATGTGACAAGGCTTTATGGTTTCAAAACACCAAGATTTGCATGTTTACAAAGAGAACAAAGGATGATAGAGGTCAAATTCAAGTCACCAAAATCATCTAGTAAGTCATCACTTTCAAGTTTCTTCTTTGGATCTGCCATGCCCAAAACAAAGGTAATAAATCAAAATCACTAGGAGGAGCCAACCACACCAAACTAGCTATTTTTAGATCATGCTACTTTTTTTTTAATTCAAGGGGTAAATGCTTTTGAACTGGAGCTATGAACCAGAATTAAACCATTCAACAATACCACCCCAATGGGGTTTGAACCTTGGTGGCAAGAACAACAATGCCATCTTTAAACCATCACGCCATGCCAATACCGGCAGATCATGCTACTTCTGGCCACAACTATTCTTAGTTATTTTTTTTGGGAGACAATTATTCTAAGATGATTTTCCAGAAGATCTATCAAGAGGCATCCTATTTCATGCATTCTTATTTTAGACAATGTATTTGAATTTTGTAGACAATATTATATTTAAGACTTGTTTGTGTGCAAGCAAACTATCAATAACATAGGAGCTTCAATCTACTTTTTATTTATCTTGAATAAATCACATGCAAAATACCACATACACTTATAAGTGCTTTTGGCACTTAGATTTTTTAATAGTAATTTAATACCTATTTTCCACTGGGATTATTGTTCAAGTCGTCTTTTGTAATCTTATGTTATAAGTAAGTGCTTTTGGCACTCAGATTTTCTAATAGTAATTTAATGCCTATTTTCCACCGGGATTATTGTTCAAGTTGTCTTTTGTAATCTTATGTTTGTTCATTTGTTGAATCAAATATTCTTTCTTGAAAGTGCAGGCTTTGTATTGCAGGTTTCAATGAAGAATTTATTGTAGCTTTGTATATGATAGCATCTAATTAGCTTGTAGAATCATTGTCATACTCACATTATATAGACTCTGCTTTAGCTACAAGGTGTGAACATTTGTTAGCTATTGTAGGTGTTTACTTTCAAGAAAAGATTTCAAAAAAATTCATCTGAGTAGAAGTGTCAATAAGCCTTGCGCCCTTGCCCAAGAACTGAAAAGATAGACAATTTCTTTAGTTTGTTTGTGATGTGTGCTCAAAACCCAAAAATTTAATTTGTACATATTATAAATAGCCAGAGGTCATTTCCTTAGGTTCTAGGGTCTTGTCTTGCTTCTTGTTACAAGGGAGCTTCTCCTAATAATTTGAAGAAAGGCTTATCCTTACATTCCATTTTGTGTTGTCCTAAAAGAGACAAATTAAAATGCAAATACAAGTACCAAAATATTGTTTCTTGTTACAAGTGAGTCTCCATATAATTTGAAGAAAGACATATCCTTACATATTCCATTTTGTGTTGTCTGACAGGGATAAATTAAAATGCTAATAGGAGTACAAAATACACTAATGGGACTGACTAGAATTCAACCACTTTTAATAAATTTTGTGGAAAAAGTCATATGATGCATTGTTGGGTCAAGATTGGCTAATGGTAGTGAAAGAACCATAATTGGAAAAATTATTTAATCTCAACTGAAAATAAAGACAAAAAATATTTAATAGATCTCAAAAATCAAAAAGTGAGCGAGGATCCAACCTCCTTGGATTCACTTGGCTTGGACTCTAAAGGAAGTTGTCAGATGAAGGGCATCAAGGACCTATGGAGCCAAACATTGAATGAATCTTGGAGTTACATCCATGCTCCAAAGATGAGACTGTTCCCTCAATGGTTTGTTCCATTGGTGCATAGAAGACTATTCCAACCTAATTGAAATTTCATTGAAATGATGGAGATTAATGAAGAAGATTTGAAAAGAGATGAAAGAGAACAAAAGAAGTTGATGTCGAGTTCCTCTAAACCATTAACCTCAATATCGAGCCTATGCTCCTAAATTCATAGAAAACAAAGTCAGTGTACTAGCCCACAAGACCACGCGTTTGAAATGTAGTTAATGTAATCAACCTTAAGTTCAAAGAGTTGACTACAAAAAGTGTGAATTTGAGGTATGAGGATAAGATCAGCATAGAGAGTCAAGTACGTCTTGAAATACAATAGGCTATGAATAAGATCACCCTCAATAGAAAGAGAGCCATGGCACAATGGTGTATGAACTCTGAACAAAGAGCACTTCTGCTAAAGAGGAAACATTGGCGCACAAAACAACTTAAATGTCTTCATTATACAGCCCTCCACCTTATTTAGGTATGTTAGTGCTGATCATATTTTCGTTATCAAGCGTGCAAAACAACTTAACGAATGTCTTAATTATACAGTCCACCTTATTCATGTATGTTAGTGCTGATCATATTTTCATTATGAGCCATACTCCAACTGTCAATAATACCATTACCAAGAGCACTTTCACGATCAAGTGCAATTCCACTGGCAATCATACTTCCATTGTTGTGAGCACTTCCACTATTGGTCATAGTTCCAATGTCAAATGCATTTCCAATACAATTCATGTAATGAACATCTTCACTATATGGCCCTTCACCTTATTCAAGTACATTTGTGCTAATCATATTTCCATAGTGTTACCCCGAGTTTCCAGGATGGAGACGGCAAGGGATGGCAAGACACATCCCCAAGTCCCTGATTTTCCAAGCCAATTTTGGGGATGGCTAGGGGGTGGCAAAGGGGATGGCTATATAAAATATAGGGAAAATTTTAAATATATAGGGAAATTTTAAATATTCATATGAAAATATAGAGAAAATTTAAAATATATAGGGAAATTTGTGTTCATAATTCATTGTCAATACTCGATATGCATTCAAAATTCAGAATTCATTGTCAATATGCACGTGATATTAAAAAATAACATACAAGTTATGAATTTATAACAAAAAGCCCAAAGGCAACACTGCTGCCATATAGTTTTACTTTCAATTATGATATGAAAATCAAAATACAAAAATTTTATAGACACTATAGAGTTCTTCAGCAAAGAGAAATTAAATGTATTATGAATTCATGCTAAGGGAGGTAAGTGGAGTAGGTAGTCTACCAAAATATCCCCATTGGATGATGAGTGTGAATTGATATTAATTCCTCATTGGATCTTTGCAACCTGAGACGAGTGCCTGCAGACGGAGTACCTAATTTAGTGGAATAGTTTTCTTGCCAAGGATGCCTCACAGGAGAGCCCCAACATCTTGAAACACCTAACATATGATAGGGAGCCAACAAAACTCGGAGGGGTAGACTTGTAATGAACATGCAGCCTTAGGAATACAAGCCACAAAACCCATATAATTGAAAATATACGGCAACACTTTTTATAGGAAGAAATATGCTAGGAGGAGCTGGCTAATCCAAGTTGGTAGTTCTCTGCATGTAAGATAAGTTGAGTCAAAGTTAGTTATCATCTAGTTGGCATTTGATTCCTAAAATCAAGTTCAGTTAGTTTTCAGTCAAGATTCCATGCATGTAGTTAAGTGAGCAGTTTAGGGTCATTGATTATTCAAGGAAAGTAAATGCCATCAAACTTCCTTTTTGGTCTTCTACCCACCTGCACTATAAGTAAGCTGATGGTAATCATTTCTAAAAGAATTTTTAGATGAATAAAGATTCTTGTGGTCAGATATGAAGAAATTGATGGTTTCTCATTGAAGAGCTCGGGCTTGTCTATGTCATTATGCACTGTACCTTAAATGGGATATTTGCATTATCATCCTTGTATCTTATTCTGTTAAACAAGTTAATCTATTTCTGATAATCACTTTTTAGCAGCCTAAATTGATAGTGCTAAGATTCAGCCACACTATTGTATGTCTACATGTAATTTCTGGGCAAATCATGTAAAGGGTTATGTAGTGATTGTTTGTGGTTCAAACTGCTGTGTTTGTTCTGCATTTATTACTGGCTTTGCAGATCTAAGCTTGCGACCTGACTGCTGATTGTTTGAAAATCTAACATGTGGTGTTTATGTTAAGTAATTTTTAAGTTAGCTTGCTGAGACAAGGTGTTCCTGAAGCAAATTTTTGCAAGTTTGATTCTGCAATAGCAGGATCATTTCACACCATGTGGTCATTTATTGACTATCTTTAAAGAGTTACTTCCAAGTATCTGTATGAGGTATCTCAAGTATATCTTTGGAAAACTTAATTGTAGTGAATAATGATGTACATGAACCTTGCTTACCTGCAACAGACATGATTAATTGTGTTTTTTCTTTTTTTTAAATTTATGCCTGCTACTGGGGACTGGCCGTCCCCGGGACAGTCAAGGGATGTCCCAGACATCACCCTAACATCCCCAGGTTTCTGAGACATTTCCTAATTTTATTTGCAAATTGGGGACACCTAGGGGACATCCCCTAGCCGTCCCCATGTCCCTAGAACAAGGATGGGGGTCTTAGGCTCGGGGACACATCCCTGAGTAACATTGTATTTCCATTATTGACCATACTCCCATTGTCAATCTTTCCATTACCAAGAGCACTTTAACTAGCAAGAGCATGGTCATAGTTCCAATATCAAATGCACTTCAGTTGTTGACTGTACTTCCATTGTCAAGTGTGGTTCCATACTTCCCTACATTCCTTTAACCACCATACACTCCTCCAATTGACCATACACATATTTAAACCTGGGCCTTTTTTAAGTATCCAGACTCCACCTTACACCAAATAGCCTCTTATGTACGCCTTCTCTCTAATATTCTTACTGTACACTATCCTACAATATACCCCCTTTCTACTAAATCCATAGAATACCCCTATGTAAATATGCTACGCCCTTAATATTAGAGTACATCGGGTTATGAATAGTCAGCTTGTGGCTATCTTAACTCCTAATTAAGTCATATTATCATTATTATATTGTTATTTAGTTAATTAGGTCGGCCTAGGGCTTATATAGGTTATCTAAGTCGACTTGGGTGATATCCTAGGCATAAATAGGTATATATAGGAGGTTGTGAGTCTTATTTCATCATCATATTGTGAATTGTGTTCTCATTGGAGATATTTGGAGGTTTGCCTCCTCGAAGTGGCTTGTCATTCTCAATTATTATCAAGTATTTGAAGCATATTTAATATCATATTCTTCTATTGTGCAAGTTATTTCATTACAAGTGGTATCAGAGCATGATCTTGGCACCATTACGACAAGGCATTTTTTTCAATTTTGGAGGTCATTTTGCAAAACCTATATCTCCCCGATTTTGCCGAGTTTTTGTCTGATTTTTAAAGGGTTTTTAAAGGACATTTTAAAGAAGCTACAATCCAGATTTCAGAAGAATTGGAGCAGAATTGAGTGAGTTATTGCAGAATTAGGATTTCTGCCCTTTTTTTTTGGAAAGTACATATCTCCCACATCTTGATGAATTGGTTCCTGATTTGTTGTGAGTTTTTTGAGAAATCTTAGAGGAGGCTACAGTAAAAATTTTAGAGCAATTGAAGCAGAAATAATCAATTTATTGGGAAATTAGGATTTTCAAAAAATCGCTCTCAAGGCTGCAAATCACCTAATTTTTGGGAGATTTTTCTATTGGAGTGTGACCTAAGTCCTCGGAAGTCACAGTGAACTTTTCAAACTACTTTGAATTTATTTGTGCGATTTATTGCAAAATTATTTTCTACCATCATGACGGGGCCTGCAACGAGGCAAAAAGAATGCTACCACATCGGGGAAATCTTCAGAGAATGAGGGGATAGAAACTGAGGATTTTAACCCTAAGGATGAAATAAACAACGTCAATGGTGATATTTCATCAATAGAGAAGAAGATTACGAAAGAAATGGGTGAATTAAAATCACTTATTCAAGGTATGAGGTGTAAGGGTGAAGATTCACCTCGTAAGGGGGAAGATAATGCTCTCGTTGGACATGAATTCCTTAGGCGTGACTTTGACTTCAAGAAGGATCCTTACTTTAATAATCATATGCCAAGGCACTTCATACCAAGTTGGATATGAGAAAGTCTGATGGCAAGGATCCAACCAATTGGCTATGCCAAATGGAGCAGTTCTTTGATATTCATCATGTTCCTAGTCAACAAAAGGTGGCTATGGCATTATTATACATAGAACCAGATCAATTTATTTGGTATCGTTGGTTATGTGATTAGAAGAGAAAAACGGGTTGTGTGGTCACATAGTCAATTTTTCAAGAGGAACTGGCTACCCATTATGGAGATAACTTTATGGATAGCTACTTCTGCCAACTCACTAAATTAAAGCAAACAGGCATGGTCAAAGATTATATTCAACAATTTCAAACCCTTTCTCTAAGAGTCGAGAATGTGGCAAAAGAAAATATGATGGAACTATTTCTAGGCAATTTAAAGGATCACATAAAATATGAAGTATGATTTTCCAACCACAATCCTTATTGCAAGCAATTGTAATGGCAAGACAAGTGGAGGAGACATTCATGGCTAGTAGGAGACAAGGGAATATAAATTTTAGTGAAAGGAGATCTCCTACACATTCACTACCACAACCTACTAGGTTGACTCCACAACAAATTGAAGAGAAGAGAGCAAAAAGGTTATGTTTCAATTGTGAAAGAAAATATAGTCGAGGGCATAGATGTAATGAAAAGAAATTGTTTTATATTGAAGGACCAAGTGAGGAAGAAGAGGAGGAACCAATATTAGAGGGTGATAGGGATTTAGATGATGAATCACATGATTCCCAACTAATCATTTTTTGTCATGCACTCTCTGGTTTTAGTGCCCCACAAACCCTTAAGGTAGTTGGGTTCTTAAAGAAACAGAAAGTAACCGTGTTGATCAACTTGAGTAGTACTCATAATTTCATCAACAAAAAGTTGGCTACTCGTCTAAATTGTTTTATATATCCAGCTCCAGAATTTCAAGTCGTGATTGTAGATGGTGGTACTGTCAATTGTTTTGGAAAGTGCCATAGCATTAAATTATCCATGGGAGATTATCACCTTGATAGCCCAATGTATGCTATCTCCACGAGTGCAACAAATATTGTTTTGGGAGTACAATGGCTTACTACTTTGGGAACAATTGAGATGAACTTCCAAGAATTGTTCATGAGATTCCAATCAGAAGGAAATACAATAGAACTAAGAGGCTTGAAGGCAAAGTCCCCACAAATAGTTAGCTCTCATCAAATGCAAAAGTTACTCAAGAAAGGAGTTGATGGATTTGTGGCCCAATTACATTCATTAGAAGTCTCTCAATCTAATGCTCCCACCCATCCAGATTTACAAGCAATAATTGAGCATCACCCGATGGTTTTTGGAGATATGCCTAAAGGACTTCCTCCTAAGAGGGATCATGATCATGCCATACAAATAGTTCCAAGGAGCCAACCTCCCAACATCAGGCCTTACCAGTACCCACATATACAAAAAAGTGAGATAGAAAAGATTGTTGAGATGTTAGAGGCACGAATTATCAGACATAGCCAAAGTGTTTACTCCTCGCCTGTGGTGATGATGCGGAAGAAGGATGAAACTTGGCGCATGTGTCCAGACTATAGAGTGCTCAACATGTACACCATCTAAGAGAAATTTCCTATTCCAATTATTGATGATTTGCTAGATGAATTGAATGGAGCTATGTATTTTACAAAGTTAGATCTTAGATACTGTTATCACCAAATTCGAATTAAGGAAGAAGATATTTGTAAGACAGCATTTAGGACTCATGAGGGTCATTATGATTTTTTGGTGATGCCATTTGGTCTTACCAATGCTCCATCTACATTCCAAAGTTTGATGAATTCCATCTTTAAAAAGTTCTTGAGGAAGTTTGTATTCGTGTTTTTTTATATTGATTTATAGTAAGACATGGGAAGAACACTTGCAACATGTAGATCAAGTATTACAAGTTCTCGAAGAGCATCAAACTCTATGCTAAGCCATCGAAATGTGCTTTTGGTCTTAATAAGGTGGAGTACTTGGGACACATAGTTTCACATGGAGTAAAGGTGGATCCTAACAAAATTAAAGCTATCATGGAATAGCCTATTCCCAAACCATTAAGAAATTGAGGGATTGACTGGGATTGACTGGGATTGACTAGATATTATAGAAGATTTGTGAAGAATTATGGTCATATAGCAGCACCCCTCACAGCTTTATTGAAGAAGGATTATCTTCATTGGAATGAATATGCTAATTTAGCATTTGAAATGTTAAAGGAGGCTCTGTGCACAACTCCAGTGCTTGTCACTCCCAATTTCACAAAGGATTTTATTGTGGAATGTGATGCTTTAGGAAATGGTATAGGCGCAGTTCTCATGCAAGAGGGTCGGCCCATTGCTTTTGAGAGCCATCAATTAAAGGGTAAGAATCAACTCAAACCTATTTATGAGAAGGAAATGCTAGCTATTCTTCATGCAGTAAAAAAATGGAAGCCTTATCTAATGGGTAGACACTTCAAGGTTAAGACAGATCATGATAGCCTAAAATATTTTTTGGAACAAAGATTATCTTTTGAAGAACAACAAAAATGGGTTACTAAATAATTGAATATGAATCCCACTTCACTATATGACTCAACAACATAACCCTTTGTTTCAAACTTTCAACTGCATGTCCATCAAGAAAGTTTCACTAGATCATATGATCCTCTTGTTCCCTTGTTGAATGGTCTTTTTCCACCATGCAGCCTTTGTCAAAGTATATCTTGTATGGTTTATGCTTCCTCCTATCATCATAAGACTTCAACATGATAGTTAGCCTTTTTTCCTTTTGCAAACCTTTAATAGAGCAAAACTGGACATTTTCCTTTGTAAAGCACATTAATTTAATCATATAAGCATTGAAACTCAGCTGTCGTGGATTTCAGTAGTAAAATGGCTATAATTAAAATTGGCATTATAAAATTACATACCCTCCAATCCTCTCTCCAAACAAACAACTATATAAATGCATGCATTTTGCTCTATAGCTTAGTTACCTCAAAAAAGGTTGATAAACATCTTCATTTGATAGTGAACTGTCATGGAAGAGTTTTGCACGCATTGGGTTTGCTGCCAAATGAAATAAAGAAAACCATGGTTTAGATCCTATCTTGCATAGGATGTCCAACAGTAAAAGATAAAAAGTACCATACTTTTACCTGTAAGCATTTCATCAATAAGAGCAAGCACATATTCTAGAGTTTCTTCTTTACTAATGTCACGCAAAATGGATACAAATACTCGAATGTAAGCAGGGCCATCCTGTAGAAACCCTTTTTGTCAGCTAATGCTATAACAATCAACCTAAAACAGCTTTACTACAACTTCACATATTAAGAAAGGATTCTTGAAACCCTCAATCAAAGATCATAATATAAGTACATAAATGATTTTTTGGACTTAAGTTAGACAATGCAGAAAACCTTAGAGTGAGGAATTTGGAAATTTGTAAAGATAAAAAGCTTTGCAAGCATAATGAAGACACCCTCAAGCCTGCTAAGGACAACATCTCAAGCAATGCAGATGACATGCTAATCTTACTTAAGCATGCAAAATTAGGGGTTTGCAAATTAAGTGATAGACCACCTACTAGAAACATAAAGAATGGCATAACCTAGTAACCCAGGCCTGCATGACATCTGTTACCTCATCAGAAGATAAAGTACCAATAAACAGCCTAATTTCTACAATATAAAGAGTAGACAACATTTTGATAATTTTAAATAAAAGGATAATAAATCCATTCAAAGTATGCTAAAGAGAAAAAGATTTTAGCATTAGGTCAACATTAGAGTTCCTCTCACATCATCAATTAAAGCTGCTTGAACATTTTCAGGTCTGTGGTCATAGCGCCTCAACAACTGTAGACATGTCCCAGTGATCAACTTTGCAGTCATGTAAGTCTCCCATGGTATATCCCTCTTGAGAACCTAGAAAACATGAAAGGTTGATACATGTTAAATCCAAAAAAAAATGAAGGATAACAATGTGTGATGGTAACTTGCTTTTAGCTATATCCTTGAATATTATCCAAATATATTCTCAAATGACCTTAACTCATCTCAGAAGAGAATTTCATTTAATAAAAATGTGCACAGATACCTGCAAGGAATAAAGAACATACAGCATAAACTAGGATCTATCACAATTAGTCAAGAGTTATGGCCAATTACATCAGTTAGTTCGCATATTGGTTTAAATTAGTGAAACAAAAAATAAATGAATGCACTCAACAACAAAGATGTAGGCAAATAGTCATGTAAAGAAAATTAAAATGACAAACAAATGCCAACTAGTAAGAGAGAAAGACAAAGCCTATGTTTTAAAATGGATGACAAAACTTGTAAGACCTTCAAGTTCCCTAATATATTAAAACAGCAGATAATCATCATATGTGATACCCAAGCAAGAAGAACAAATATGAAAGAAACAAAACTGGTGTAAATTTTGCATATTCCTAGAATATGCAAAAAGGTTATCCAAAATTAAAACCCTTAAATTCTCAAAAAGTAGGGTATGGGTAGATGGTGCAAAGACAAATTCCCCAAAAATGGGCACAACATCAAAGATAACCCAATAGCTGTATTTACAGCAGCAGTTATTGCAGAGAATATAGTGGGAGTTTCCTCAGCAGACTGTACAGTGAAGACTGAAAACATATTCCAGCTTGCGAGGCCATATCGTGGACTTGTTTTCAATAAATGGCAAAAGTGACCAAATGGTGAACTTGTTTTCAGTAAATGGAAAAAGTAACCATACAATTGACTTGCTTTCAGTAATAAATGGAAAAAGTTGTTAATGTTATAGCAGCTTCGGTAGTTCCTTCCAGCTCACCTCCTTCGTGGAAACATAAGTTGAATGATAGCCGTTGGCTATTCAACTTATACTTATTGTTTTGCATTATTCATTATAGCCGACATGTGAATTCATCTTGGTCACTTATTAAAAGACATTTATTAAGGCCGACATTCTTCATGAATATATTTCTGGCCGACATCCTTTGTGTTTTGAAAATAACATTTATCTTGGGCCGACATTATGAGATGAGGAGGTGCGACCTCCCCAACCTGTATATATACTCCTTGTTTCGTCTATTGTAAACACACGAGCAGACTTCGGTCATTCACTTCAATTCAATTTGATCAAGTGCAAGTGCGAATCTGTCAAGTGCAATATAAGTTCAAGTGCCAATGTGAACACAAGTTGCAGGGCGGTATATGCAGCGCTAATTCTGTATTCAGTGTGAACATTTCACAGTGATATATCATACAGTGCGATATCATATAGAGATATATCATACAGTTCGAAATACCTACATGGCAAACATCAAGAAAGTGCAATATATATCATCTTGTATTGCGAATCATCAAAGTTCAGGTTGCGAGCTTGGACAAGGGCTAACAAGTGCGAACTCTTCAAGGGAGAAATGCGAATTTTCTCCAAGAGCAGATTGCGATTTTCTGTAAGTGCAGATCAGAGATCAAGTAAGAGCAGATTATTTGATTGTTCTACAGCCATCGCTGGTACTGATATTGGCCTTATGTGTGGCCTCTTTGTAAAGAGACTTATTGCCATTATTTTATATATAAGAGAGATCTTTGTTGCTGGGTTTTTCTCCCTCAAGAGGAGGGTTTTCCCAGGGTATATGCTGTGTTATTTGTCTGATTTTGATTTATTCTCTGTGCATTTACATCTGATCTTAAAAATTCAACAAAAGTGACCATTCAGTGAACTTATTTCAATTTCCTTCTTTTCCACTCATTGCCAAGTGCTCTTCCTTTTATTATTTCCTTCATTTTTCCAATATGGGGCCCATATTGTATTTTGTGTTCCAACTTCATTATTTTCTGTATGTCCCCTTTTCCTAGGTAGTGATCAGATGCAGTGGTTAGTCTACCAACTGGTTCTCGTAGGCTAACAAGGTGTTCAGGGGACCCTTTTGTGGGTAATCTTTGGCTCTTTAGCAAACCCTTTGGTGCTTATTTCAGTATTCTTCAACTCAATATTCCTGTTTATTTGTGGTGTGCCTTCTGGAGGTCATTCAGGAGACTTTGATGCACACTTACTATTTCTAGTAAGTCACTCGGATGTGTTGCTCATAATTACTATGTATAGTAAGTCACTGGTATGGTCAACTGGCAGAGTTTCTATATCTGGCATGGTGGCATAATTATATCCTAGAGTTATATTGGTTAATATTGGTCTTATGCATTTAATATTAATAACATCAAATAATAAAGTTAAATTAGCTTTATAAATTGTTAAAATATTTTTAAAAGGGACTTTATTATAAAGGGGATATAAGTGATTTTAAAGTATACTTTATAATATAAGTTAAAGTGTCATTTTAAAAGGGGAGATATAAGTGACTTTTAAAGTATATTTTATATTATAAAGTTGTGCACCAAAATTAAAAGTAAATTAAAGGAAATGAAAATCAAATATGAATTTGAGGTGAAGTTGAGACTTATAAAAGGGCATTTGAAGCTCATTTTATTCATTCATGAATATCATTCTTGTGTTGGAGAAAATTGGTGAAGAGCTTCAGCAAGGATTTGTTGGTTGAAAGCTAGAGACTTTTTGAGGACGAAAACCCTCAAGAAGAATATCTCGGTACAAGAGTGGAAGATCTCCCAAGCTAGCTTGCAGACAATTCCATTGCAGGGATTGTGCTCGTGCTTCAATGAATCTGCAGAAGAGTTTCATATTCAACGGTTTGAAGGATTTATTAGAATATTGCACATATATTGTTCATCATTGCCAGGCAAAGGTTTGATGGTTTAATTGCTACCATATATTGGACGCCAAGTTTAGGGTTTGATAATATTCTTTCGCCTGTTAATGGTGAATACCCAATTTGGACTGTGCATGGGCTTTGAGGAGTATATAGACTGAATGTTTGGGGAGCTATGCATAGCATCATTTGTATTTCAGAGAGGCGTCTAATCTGTTGTATGACTGCTGCAAACTTTACACTTCATTCTGGCATCCATTTTCAAAGGCTTTCAAGGCATATCTTACCTGTGAGTTCATGAATTGCAACTCCCAGATTTTCTGGATTTTGTTATTTTAGATAATAGGGGATATTTGATGAACTAGGTTGTCAATATTTTGTGAAAAACACTGAATATCTAAGCTGATATAAAAATCTGGAATTTTCAGCCACGTATTCCCTATGTAATGTTCAATTTTTGAGTTGAAAATTATTATTGCAACATCTTCTATTTTGCTGCATTATATTGTTGTATAAAACATTACAAATGTATCACAAAACATTCATCAAAATAAATAAAGACAAAGGAAAAATAGCGCGGCATACTACAGTGGTATCAAAACACAATTTATCCTGCCATCCTGTTGGGTGAATCATAAAAATTCAGAACAAAGAAAAGATGACTACAAATAAATCCGTGTTTGAGCTAATGCAAGAATTGTATAAGCTAATGAAGGATCCTGAAACGAAAAGAGGATATTTAATGAGGATTGCAAAATCTAAATGAAAGGATAAAGAAAATGAATTGCTTCAAAGTGATTTACAGCCTACAAGTGATCTTGGAAAAGGAGTTGCAGCAGGCAACGAATTTGGTTCTGAATGTGAGACACTACATGGGTCGACACCTATAGATGAACATATTGGGGAAATAGATGAGGAGTGCATAACAGTGGTTTTAGGTGACGAAGATGTGTGCAGTGATGATGGCACACATGACGATGTTTTCCAATCAGTTAATGACAGTGATTCAACATCCTATCATAGTGCTGATTGCAAATAATAAATTTTATATGAGATTGATGGGTCTTAGGAGACCAATTAGTTGGCAGGACAGCTGAAGGTGAATGAAGATCCAAAAGAAGGAGAATTACTTGCCTCTTCTACAAGTGAAGTGTACATGAAATTCTACATTGGCGATGTAGAGATTGTTCTTAATCAGCCGCATGAAGGTATGGATTCACTTGATGATCCATTATTTGAACATAGCATTATCTCACCAACTCTACATCATAATTGCAAGGAATCAAATTGTGAGTTGGGTGAATTTGAAGATGATATTGTCAAGGCACATGAAGAAACCACAAAAAGGTATGACAACAATTCTGATTTTTGCAACAGCAGTCATATGTCCTTCCATTATCATGAGATAGAAGCCATTTCACGTAAGAATGACGGTATTGTAGGGTCTTGTTGTGACCTTTTCACACATCGCCCCATCGCAAATGGGGACCCCCAGTTGCCTGCTAGTTTTTAGGGTTTTGTCTCCTTGCAACGGTTTCATGAGGTCACCTTGTTCAGAGTTTCAAGTCAGTTTTTCGAGAGTCATCCGAGCCAAGTCAATAATCCATGCTTGAATCAGAGCCTAAACGTCACGGAAGTGCTCGGAAGGCCCGGGAGACGAGGATCGCCTGTGCTTTTGGCCAATTCTGACACTTTCTATTTTTTAGGGAATCTGCTTTTTTGCTTTTTCGCTTTTTCAGTTTTGGACCAAACGAGGTTCCCTATTTTTTAGGGATTTTGCTTTTTCTATTTTTAGAAAGTCAACCCTGGTCAACGAGTCAACTTTCCATCTTTAGATCCAAAAATCAAAAAGAAAATTGAAAAATCTGGAAAAGCAAGCAAAAAGCATGAAAAATCAGTCAAAATCATTGAAAAATCAGACTGAAAAGCATCAAATTCTGGAAAAATCAGTCCAAAAATAAATCAGATCTGAGCAAAAATCACAGAAAAGTCACCCAAAAGAGTATGAAATTCATGAAAATTCTGGCTAAGTCTGAAGAATTCGCCATAAAGAAGATGGTCCTTGAAATGTGGGACGGAAAGAGAGAAGTGTCAATGATCTTGGGAAGTCCGCCATGCCAATAGGAAGGATGTCATGGACTATCCAAAGTCCGCCCAGCCACAAGAGAGAAGTGCCAAGACCCTTCAAAGTCCGCCAGCAAGAAGGATGGCAAGACCCTTTGAAGTCCGCCCTAGGAAAGAGGGACGTCCAAGGTAGTGTGAAGTCCGCCATGCTTGTGGAAGGATGCCCCTAAAGTCCGCCAGCTTTGAGGATGCAATGTCTAAGACTCTTTAAAGTCCGCCATACTCAAGGAGGTAAGTGCCAAAAGGTTAGGAAGTCCGCCATGATCAAGAGGAAGCATGTCTAAGACCATCTAAAGTCCGCCTAACCTTAGGCAAGATGTTGGTGAACTCCGCCCAAGCCTTGAAAGGCTAAGAAAACATTCTTTGAAGTCCGCCTTCACTTGGAAGATGCCTTGGGAAGTCCGCCTAGGCATGTGAGAGAGAAAAAATTGAAAATTTCACTAAGTGTTGGGTGCCTAGAAGGAAAAATTCGAAAATTAGCCTAAGTATAGAAGCCTAAAAAGGTGGAAAATCGAAATGTTGGCTAAGTATTATGACATTTTCAAGAAGTGCTAAGTTTGAAAGGAAAGTGCTAAAAGAAGTTCGCCATGGTATGAGAAAAGTGGAAAAGACTTAAGAAAGTCCGCCTGGGATATGGCAAAGAATAAAACGAAGTTCGCCTAGCATAAAAATGGAAGAGAAATTTAAAATCGCCTAAGTATGGATGTCTAGAGAAAATGTTATAAATTTGACAAATTTGGCCATAGAAAAATGCACAAGGCAAAGAGAAAGGAAGGATCGCCCTTGGCCAGAAAGGGATAAAATTTGTCAAGCGTCAAGGAAATTCGCCTAAGAAAGACATCCAGACAAAGACTTTGCCTAGAGAAATTCGTCTGAGCGAGGAAAAAATTGACTTTGGCAGAAGAAAATAAGCTCAGTGCAATTAAAAATTCGCCATGGCAGGGAAAAATAAGGATCTGGCATAACAATTGTCGACGGAATGGCTTAAATTTTGACTTGGCTAGACGAAATTGGGGATAAAATTGGAAAGTAAACTTTTAGCCAAAGAAAACGAAGAGAAAATCGAAATAGCCATGGGTCCAAAACGAACGGGTTGGAATAAATTAAAATATTTTAATATTTTAATAATTTATTTTCGACTACTGAGAAATTTAAATACCTTGGACAAAATCAAATTCGCCAGACAAAAGTTGGAAGAAAATAAATTGTGCTAGGCAAGATAAAATCCGATGGGCAAAATTAAATTCGCCATGAATTTAAAGTTGGAAAAATTAAATTTAATTGAAATTCAAGAATTAAAGATAAACATTTCAAGCAAAAATCGAATTTTTGAAGATCAAAGAGATTTTCCTGGATAAGCTCAACACGGATTCCTTTTCGAAAAATAAAGGAAACTTGCCTGTTTGAACAAGAGAAGACAAATCGAGATCGAGAGAGAAGAAGGCAGTTGCTAAAATAAATTAAATTCAACATTATAATGAGTTTCAGCAACTCATTTTTCATAGACACAGCTGAAGAGAAATTTGATCTCTCTCAAAATTCTCAGGCAGTTAATTGTTTAGTAGGCAAGATCGAATTTTCCAGAGGAAGAAGTAATTTTATGCTGAAGGAGAATTTTCTCAGAAAAGGAAAAGATTTAATTGCTGAAAGTCGAATTCTTCTGTGCAAGAGGGGCGCACTTCATCATTTGCTTTTTGAGCAAATTATTAGAATTTAAATCTAATTTGCAGCTAACAGTTTTTTACTGAGGTTAATGACCACGGTGGGTGAATCATCAAAGAAGGCTGCAATGAAGTTCGCCAACAAAGGTGTCCAGCGAGAGTCAAAAATCAATTCAAAATGGAGAAATGTCACAGACACCAATCTGGGACATGTCGACTTCGAAGAGTTCAAGAAAAGAGTATATGGACAGAACGGACTTCCAACGCCAATTGCCAGAAGAATGGTGAGAAATGGAATATTTCAGGCAGCCGGATTCCCGCCAGCGATGGATTGTGCAAAATTGATGGTAGAATGTGCTATCAACTATGATGCTCGGAAGAGGCAGATCATTGCACCTGACGGCAGAATTTTGGCACACTTGGGCGAGGTAGCAATTCAAGAGACCTTTGGCATCCCAGAGCATTCTCGTACTGTCTATAAGACCAAAGAAGAAGCCAAGAAGTTATATGATAGCCAACCAAACTTGTGCGCCACAACTGTTAACAAGGCATGGCTGGACAAACCTAATCCATCAATAAAGAAGATGCCCAAGAGACCCCGCCGGACAAACTTCAAAGAAGATTTTGGGGACATCATCTTGATGCTAAACAGAATAGCTAGCAACTCTCAGGGTGCATTCTTTGAGAGCTGGATGTATTACTTCATAGACGAGATCACTTTTGGCGTAAAGATGTTCAACTGGTCACGAATGATAAGTGACAATCTCCACGAGCAGTTGATTAATCTGGAAGAGACTAAGTCTTTTCACATGAGATCGTATATTGTCTACTTGTTGGCCAGATCATATAAGTATCCAGGACTAATTTGCAAGGGCAAAGTTGGCAGCGGAGAAAACGAACTCAGACCTTACGATTGCTACCCACAACTCCAACTGAAGGAGAAGTCTCATTTCAGAAGGGTGCATGATGCCTTCTTAATGCACATTACCAGAACACTTCAAGGAGGAGTGCATCAAATATGGGTCTTGGTTCATTCAATTCCCAAAATTTACGTATGTCAGGATCCAGGGATTTACTGGAAATCCCTATAAGTTGCCCATTTATCCGACAAATCGGATGATTTTGCTCGAAGTCCTGAGGCAGCTAAAAGAGTATCAGAACATCCAGAGGCCAACCAAGAAGGCATCTGTTACATTCTCATTTTTCATCGGGAATATGTTGGAATCTTGTCCGTCTGCACAGGCAGCTAAGAGTGCCAGGTTGGAAATCTAGTGGTACCCATTTACAGCCTACAAGTCCAAGGTCAACTTTGACCCACATCATCATATCAGAACAGTAGAGGGGAGAAGGTACAAGCACAGAGTGGAACTGGAAGACTTCTGGGTTAATGCCTCGTTGAATACAAAGTTAGGAGGAGACTATGGTCCAGAATGCCATTGGACTTCATGAGGACAATTGAGTTTTGCCGGGTGCCTGACCAGTTGCAAGACGATGGGAACTACATCCAGCCACGCTTCGAGGAGAGTCGACCTCTTCCTCCCGTCAGGTGGTCAGAACCTAAGCACGCGGACTTAGCAACGTTAATGAGGCCAGTAGTCAAGTACTCTTAGTGGTAGGTTGACCATCATGTCCAGGAGATGAGACAGAGAAAAATAACGCTCACGTATGATTTACCGAGTGAGTCAGAATCGTATTCCTCCAACGCTGGTGCATCCCATCAGGACTTGGTTGAGATTGGAGAGAAGAGGAAAGAAATAGTGCCAAGTGCAAAACCTGTTCAGAAAAGACATAAGGGAGAACCATCTCGTTCAACAGCATCTCAAAACATTGACAAGCTGGTGGCTACCATAGATGAGTCCTTGGTCGAAATGATTGTACCTCCTACAGTTCAGGAAGAAAATAATGAACCTATTCAGTTGGATGACGAGGAGCCCTCATCACCTACGGGCACAGAAATACTAGGTTCAAACAATGAGATGGAAGCTCGAAATAATGTCGACTTCAAAGAGGGAATGATTTCCACTCTCAGAGAAGTCGTGGATACTCCAAATGAGGAGGATGTTCTGGTAGAGGATGGGATTGAGCAGCCGACTATTCCAGATTGGCTAATAGAAAGGATGAAGATTCAGGCACCTGTAGAAGCCCAAGAGGAAGATGATACTGCAGATTTCTTGGCAAGGTTGGAGCAAGTTGCAATTAAGAAACCTGCCAAGAAATTCTCTACTATTCAAAGGGACGAGACAGGCAGCCGTTTCGTACACATTGCAGTACCCGTAGTGGACAAGCCACAAGACGAAATCACTCCTCAAGAGTATGCCATAACCATTGTAGATCTTGGCCCAACCACGACAAGCCAAGAAGTGGAGGAATTAGATAATTTCGTTTCGACCATCAAGGCGAGACTGGAAAAAGAAGTGGCGAAAAAGGAGTATAAAAAAGAAGTTGAACACCTGAAGGAGTACATACGGCATCTGACTCAACCACTCGATCAGGGTGATGCAGTAGCTCCTCCTCTCCTTAATCCTTCACAAGAGATGACCAAGGAGGTAGAGCACGGGATGGTTACAGCCAAGGAGGCTTAGGACTGGATGGTGAGCGAAGGAACGGAAGCAGCCTTGTTCATGGAGAGGCTAGCACTTGCCTATGGGCAAACTTCTTCTTTTCTTTCCAGACTTGTTGATATGGCAGAGACATGGGAATGTATTTCAGATATGCAGTAGAGGCTTATTCCAAGCCTTAGAGTCCTGAAGGGCACTCCTAGAGAGGAGTTGGTTGAAAGAAGGGTGATTGTTGCAGGAGCAGCATATGATTTTCATCACTGGTTTTGGGCAGTGACTATACGGAAGGAAGTTTTGGAGAAGGCAAAAGTGGATGGGCTCAGAATTGAGGAGCAGGTAAAGGAAATCTGGGAGAAAATTCATATGACAGCTGCAGAGGTGTTTGATCAAGAGATTGTCCGAGAAAAGGACATGCAGTTGGAGGAGTTAAAACGAAAGGTTCAGGAGGTTTTCTTCTCGGCTACTGGACCACTTCTGAGACAAGATTTTGCGAGAGTGGCAAATCTATCGACCCTCCGGAATGATTTTGGGAAGCAGGAGGCGGATGGGGCAAATACCTTCGCCAAATATGCAGAGAACTTGGATCGACTTGAATTCCGGATTAGCATGCTGCCACCTGTCACAATGGAGGAGGTCGTCGCAGTAGTGTCCAGGTTCATCGAATACAATGTTGCTCATGAGGATAAGGACGCCTCTCCTTGATGATAGCTTCAACTGCCACTTCACTGCCACTTTACTACCTGTTTACCAAATTGATAACTCATGTTATTTTGGGCAACCCTAATTAGGGTTGAGTTGTAATAATCTTGGCCGTCAATATTGTTTTAATCTCAGCCCTCTATTTGTTTCTTGAAACTCTATTTAAACTGGTGATCTCTCACTTTCATTTGTGTGGAGACAGTATATGAGATTGTTGCATTGAGACTATTTCGAATAATAAAAGCTCTTATGCATGATTTGCTTTGAATAACTTTTATTGTCAAATAGTAAGCGAGGTTACATATCTTCTTCCACCATAGATTAAAGTTAGAATTAAGTTAAGTAGAATTTGCTTTGAGTATTGGTTAAGTGAATAAGAGATTGATCGTATTGATTCAATGGTGAAGTATTGCTCATTCTTTCTTCGAATGGATGATTTGCATTCGATGCGTAAAGTTAGCCTGAGCTTGTAATTGTGGACGCCTAACTTCGGTCTCATTCGAGACTTGAAAATCATTGTCACACCCCTTGAAGATTGCACCCACTTTGCATAAGTTGTCCAATAGGAGGCGAAACAAAGTGTGGTTTATTCCTTTCACCAAATCTTACTGTCTCTTAAATTCTTAGGTATAGAATAGATTCCCCTAAACCCCTATCTTTTTGCTATTTTTTGAGATCCAAATTGAAATCCTAATTGAAGAAAGCCTTTAAATGATAAATCCGCCTAAGTCCCAAACTTGTGAAAAGTTCTTTAACGTAAGTCCCCTTGTTTATTACCAGCAAATCACAACACCCATTGAGCTTATCCACACGTCAAGACCTGGCAAAAGAAACCTTGGAATCGCCATATGATCTTCTCGCAATCTTAGCATACACGGTGGTTTTTCAAGAGAGGATAGAGTGTCTTTGGACATTTTATTCTATGTGTTTGGTGGATGATAAAACGTACACCAACAGGTCTTCTAATGTTAGTACTCAAGATTTGGGTGTTAAGATGAATTATGTGTTGTGGATTCATGCCACAAACATTCTGATTTTGTATATCAAACCTTGGAAGATGTGAACAAGACACAAGTATTGTGCGAGGGGTGGTTACAAAAAGCTAAGAAGGCAAAGTTATTGATTGCCCAAGCAAAATAGCGCTTGCAAGAGGTCAAGGAACGTTGCAACCAGATAGTTCAAGCAAAGAGGCGGAGTGAGTCACACCTTAGATCTCTAATTCTTCCAAGGGAAAAATGTGTAGAAGTTGAGCATGCAAAGGAGGAGCATCTTGAGGTAAGCAAACAAGAAGAATATGCAGGTGTGCATGAACAAGAGAAGAGGTATGATTCAGAAAATTTTAAATGTGTACCTAATTTACATCTTGAGACTCATGAGTTACTTCTAGTTGAGAGCCCATTAAAGGCTCAAGTCCTAATGTTGGGTGGAATAGTTGAACACACACTTAGTAGATCAGCCACTAATGTTATGACTACACATGTGAATGGAGATATGGGTGAGGTAGATTTGGGTTGGTGTGCAAGCATTCATAACACGCTTAATGAGGTACAACCCTCTCATGTTGATGGCTCTATGGTAGAGTATGTAGCTGCTCTACTTCAGAGATTTGTTTTGTATGCCATGAAGACACTTGCAATTGGTGGGCATACTGTGCAGGTGAAGTTGAACTCTGACACAAGCACTTGGAGTTTTCCTAATGAGGTTATTCAAAGCTTTTTGATCAAGTGTCCAAACGAGAGACCATTAATTGTTGCACCCAAAAGTATTTTGTGTTCTTGAATGATTGAATTCAAGAAAAGGCCAATTGAGGAGATTCTTGTGCACAATTTATATGGGGATGATTGTCCGTGTTGGGATCCAGGTGGTGATAGGTGTGGCATGATAGTTCGATGGGATTCCAATGTATTACTTCACCATTTTCAACATGGTGAAAATTATATCAGAGTAGCACAGTGGAAGTCAGCGGGTGATGTGTAGGGAAAACTTCCATTTTGACTATGGGATCCAAGGATTCTTATGTTTGGTAGATTGCTCTACATTGGGGTGGTAGATTGCTCTACATTGGGGTAGTTGCCTATAGTGATGTTGAGCATGGTTTTATCACTACCCGGCGGATGGAGAGGATATATTGTTGGGCATTCTATAGATTGATTAAGGTGATAGGCCAAGGCATCCAAGTGAGGATTGCTTGGGGACAAGCAATCTTGGGGAGGGCAGACTATAATATTCCCTTTTCCTAGACAGTGGTCAGATGCAGTGGTTAGTCTACCAACTAGTCCCCATAGGCTAACAGGGTGTTCAAGGGACCCTTTTGTGGGTAATCTTTGGCTCTTTAGTAGACCCTTTGGTGCTTATTTCAGTATTCTTCAGCTTAGTGTTCCAGTTTATTTGTGGTGTGCCTTCCAAAGGACATTCAGGAGACTTTGATGCACACTTAACTACTTTTAGTAAGTCACTTAGATGTGTTGCTCATACTTACTATGTATAGTAAGTCACAAGTATGGTCAGCTGGCAAAGTTCCTATAACTGGCATGGTGGCATAATTATATCCTGGAGTTATATTGGTTAATATTGGTCCTATGCATTTAATATTAATAACGTAAAATAATAAAGTTAAATTAAATAATTTAACTTTATGCGTTATTAAAATATTTTTAAAAGGGGCTTTACTATAAAGGGGATATAAGTGATTTTAAAGTATACTTTATAATATAAGTTAAAGTGTTATTTTAAAAGGGGAGATATAAGTGACTTTTAAAGTATATTTTATATCATAAAGTTGTGCACCAAAATTAAAAGTAAATTAACGGAAATGAAAATCTATTAATGAATGATAGCTTCGGTCAGATATGAATGACGATTGTTGTAAGCATCATCGTCATTCATACTTGATCAAAGTTTATCATTTATATTGAAATATTTCTGGAAAAACATTTAATCGAATTTATGAGCATACATATAAAATTCGAATTATATATATGATGTTATATTCTGCATTTCATTAATCGGAATTTACTTACTCATCGCCACCTTGTAGAAGGGTATATATGAGTTATACTAAACAATGATAAACGACTTTATCATAAGCCGCACCCTAAGGGACACGTCCCATGAGTGGACGTGTCTCCACTTGTGGAGACACGTCCTCTCATGAGACGTGCCTCTTAGGGGTGGGTCTCCTCTCTTATTTATGGCGGATCCTTCTTTGATATGCAAACATAGAAATCGAATAATGTTCTGCAATCAGCACATTCAAAATAAGAAATTCAAATCTGGAAATTGAAAATTTGAACATAGAAGTTTGAGTAGTATTCTTACACTTAGAATTTTCATAAGTCCCTTAGTCTCCCAATTTGATTGAAGATTTGTTTACATTTACATGGTATCAGAGCCAAGTTGTGTGAATCCAAAACAAATCTAAAATCAGTTTGCTCTAGAAAATTCGTATTTTCTAAAATCGAATTCACATCACATTCTTCATAATGTCAAGTGTGATCAGATTTGAAGATCGCCTTGCAGGAGCAGACAACTTCACATCATGGAAATTTAGAATCATGATGATCCTTAGAGAGAATAAACTAGACTCACTTGTGAAAGAAAATAAAAAGGAACCAGAGGCTGAACCTGAGAAAACTCAATGGGTTGAAAACAATGAAAAGGCCATGAAAATTCTAGTAGATACAGTTAGGGATCATATAGTGCCCATCTTAGCAAAACATGAAACTGCATACCATATGTACAAAGCTCTTGAGAGTACCTATGAGATTAACAACACCTGCAAGACTCTTGCATTAAAAAGGCAAATCAACAATGAACAAATAAACAAAGGAGAGTCCATTAATGCATACTTCATGAGGATTATTGAACTAAGGGATCAATTATCCACAATTGGATATCAAATTGATAGCAAAGAGTTAACTCTAATTGCACTAGGAGGCCTACCAAACTCATGGGAGTCATTTGTTCAAGGAATAAGTGCGAGATCTAAACTCCCTAAGTTTGACAGGCTAAGAACTAACTGCCTTCAAGAAGAAACAAGACTTTCCACAAAAGAGAATAAACAGAAACACATAGATGAAGACATTCATGTTCTCCACACAACATCTAATAAGAGGAGTAAGAAAAACTCCTACAAGAGAGGATCTTTTAAAAGAAAGAGAAGTTCCAATGGAAAGGAATCTTATAAGAAGAAAGATATCTCTCAAGTACAATGCTTTAGATGTGATCAGTATGGCCACTATGCAATGAAATGCCCTAATAGAACTAAACAACAAGCATCCTTTGCCAAAGTAGGAAAGTCAAACCCAGATCATGAATCTAAGAACTTTGTGTTCTATACAGCCCTTTCTAGTCAAGTATCTGACAACACTCAAAATTGGGTAATTGATAGTGGTTCCTCCAGACACATCACAGGGTTCAGAGAACACTTGAACTCTATGACTGAAAAGTCTGATGAAGAAGTAACCATCGGGGATGATTCTGCATACCCTATAAAAGGGGTTGGAACGTGTTCCATCAAGTTGAAATCTGGGGTTTCTCTGCAACCCACTGGAGTCTTATTTGTACCTGGAATAAAGAGAAATCTTATATCCATCTCTGCCCTTGAAGACAATGGTTACAGAGTTACATTTATGGATGGGAAAGTTCTAGTATGGCCTAAGAACTCATCTATCAAGAAAGCTCTAACCATAGGCATAAGACAAGGGCACCTTTACAAACTATACACTGAGGTTAAACAAGCCCTTACCCTTGACATTGTTGATACAAATGAAATTTGGCATAAAATATTAGGACACCTTCATTTCCGTGCCCTACCTTCTATGGAAAAACTTGTTACAGGCTTACCCAAGCTAAAACCATCTCATGAGGGAACTTGTAAAGGTTGTGCCCTAGGAAAGAATACAAAGGGATCCTTTCAGAATAGCCTAAGTAAAACCCTTAATGTGTTAGAACTGGTTCACTCTGATTTGTGGACCCATGTCTGTACCTTCTAAAGCAGGATTTCTATACTATGTCATATTTGTAGATGACTTCTCTAGGAAAACCTGGATCTATTTTCCTTAAGTGTAAAGAGTCAATAGAAATCCTTAAAAGGTTCAAAGAGTTCAAAGCCCTTACTGAAAACTTCTTTGGAAATAAAATAAAAACCTTAAGGACGGACAATGGGAAAGAATACACCTCTAAGATTTTTAAGGAATTTTGCATGAGTGCTGGAATTAAGAGGGAGTTCACAATTGCCTACAACCCTCAACAAAATGGGGTCGCTGAAAGAAAAAATAGAACCATTGTAGAAGCTACTAAGGCAATGCTGCTTGACCAAAACATTGAAACTTCTTTCTGGGCAGAAGCCTCTAGGACTGCTGTCTATATCCAAAATAGATGTCCTCATTCTCATCTTGATAACAAAACTCCTGAAGAAGCCTTTACCAGCATAAAACCTGACATTAGTCATTTTAGGATTTTTGGCTGTCCTATCTATATACATGTGCCCAAAGAGAAGAGATTCAAACTAGAACCTTCTGGAAAGAAGGGAGTATTTGTGGGTTATAGTGAAACCTCCAAAGCCTACAGGATATTCATACCCGGGCAGAAACAAATTGAATTGAGCAGAGATGTCATCTTTGAAGAAGACATTGCATTCAAGAGGGCAAGAAGTTCTAGTGAGACAGAAACCTATTCCCCTAGAGTACCTAAAATGGAACCTGCTCCTGAGATTCAGAGGGAGCATCCTGATGAAATGCCACATGAACTTCCTTCTACTTCAAATGAGAATACAAATGACAATGGCAGAAAAAGACCACTTTGGGCTAGGAAAATGATCAAAGAAGCAGAGGATCATGCAGCACCCAAAGGAACGTTCAAGGAGAGTAAAAGACCCAAACATTTCTCTAGCTATGTTGCTCTAATGAACAACATCATAAACTCATTACCTGTCAGTGTTACAGAAGCTTTCCGACATCAAGCATGGAAGGATGAAATGACAAAGGAATATCAATCTATTCTAAAGACTGATGTATGGGATATAGTGCCTAGGCCAAAAGAGAAATCTGTTGTCTCTTCCAAATGGCTCTTCAAAATCAAGCATGCTGCTGATGGCAGTATAGAAAAACATAAAGCACGTTTTGTGACAAGAGATTTTTCTCAAAAGGAAGGCATTGATTACGAAGAAACATTTGCAACTGTTGCCCATTACACATTAGTGAGAGCAGTGTTAGCCATTGCAGCAGCTAAAGGCTAGAAGATCCATCAAATGGATGTGAAAACTGCCTTCCTGAATGGAACCATTGAAGAGGAAGTCTATTTGGAACAGCCTGAAGGTTTTGTGATACATAAACCTGACGCACATGTATGCAGACTGAAGAAAGCTCTCTATGGACTTAAACAGGCTCCCAGGGTCTGGTATGAAAGAATTGACAGCTATCTCTTGGGATTAGGATTTTCCAAGAATGAGGCTGACTCCAATCTCTACTTCAAGGTAATCAAAGGTGATATGCTAATGATTATTTCATATGTTGATGACCTGCTGATAACAAGAGAAGATCACCTCATTGCTCAAGGGAAGCAAGATCTAATTTCTGAATTTGACATGAAAGACTTGGGCATTCTACACTACTTCCTAGGTTTAGAAGTATGGCAGAAATCAGAGGGCATTATACTAAACCAAGGGAAGTATACTATTGATATTCTGAAAAGATTTAGAATGTTGGACTGTAGACCGATGTCTACAACTATGGAAACCAACCTTCACAAATTGAAAGAAGCAGCAGCAGAATCCAAGTGTGCAGATCCAACCCTTTACAGACAGATGATTGGATCCTTGATGTATCTGGTTAACACGGACCGATATTTGCTATGCAGTGAATGCTCTCGGCCAGTTCATGTGTGAGCCAAAGGAAATTCACTTAATGGCTGTGAAACATATTTTGAGATATCTTCAAGGCACTATTGGATATGGTCTTCTTTACAAGAATGATCAACTAGATCTACATGGGTACTCTGATTCAGATTGGGCTGGAAGTGTAACCGATCGAAAAAGCACATCAAGATGTTGCTTCAGTTTAGGATCGGCTATGATCTCCTGGATTTGCAGAAAACAATCTTCAGTTGCACAGAGCTCAACAAAAGTCGAATACATTGCAGCCTCAATGGGAGCAAGAGAAACAGTTTGGCTTCGTAAATTGCTTGTGGGACTCTTTGGTGAGCCCTTGAATCCTACAATTATTCATTGTGATAATCAGAGTTGTATCAAACTCTCTGTAAATCCTATCTTTCATGATAGATCTAAGCATATTGAGATCCCCTATCATTATGTAAGAGATATGGTGGAAAGGAAAGTGATTCAGTTGGAGTATATTAGTACAAATGATCAAACTGCAGACATTCTCACCAAGCCTCTCTCTCGAATCAAGGTAGAGCACTTCAGGAAGAAACTTGGTATGGTTGAAATGTAATTTGTTATTTATGTTTGAAATACAAATTGTTTATAAATTGTACTAATATATAAAGATGTTTAATGTGTAAACTCTTTTGTCATGTGTGTGACTCCATGACTTTATGGGCCTACTCCCCCTGTGTACATTATTGAAAGGTGACGATCTTTCTAATAATGAGCACTTGTATTTGACATTGTAAAGTGACGACTCTACAATGATAAACTATCATGATAGATATCATGTGACTTGATATCTGTGGACATGTCATGATAGTATCTCTTGGACACTTTGATTGATATCATGGGACTTGATATCATTTGTAGATCATTGTGATCCTTAAGAGATAATCATGGTGGATATTTATATCCGTGGATATGCCATGAATTATGGTAGACATCATGTGACTTGATGTCAATGCACATACCATAATAAAGATATGTTATGAAGAATGTCATGTGACTTTACAATATTGAGAAATCATACCATGTCTTAGATATCACGTGTTAAGGTGATATCTCTACTTATTTGATTTGAAATATCTTCCCTAGCTAAGAGGGAGTGTTAATGAATGATAGCTTTGGTCAGATATGAATGACGATTGTTGTAAGCATCATCGTCATTCATACTTGATCAAAGTTTATCATTTATATTGAAATATTTCTGGAAAAACATTTAATCGAATTTATGAGCATACATATAAAATTCGAATTATATATATGATGTTATATTCTGCATTTCATTAATCGGAATTTACTTACTCATCCGCCACCTTGTAGAAGGGTATATATGAGTTATACTAAACAATGATAAACGACTTTATCATAAGCCGCGCCCTAAGGGACACGTCCCATGAGTGGACGTGTCTCCACTTGTGGAGACATGTCCTCTCATGAGACGTGCCTCTTAGGGGCGGGTCTCCTCTCTTATTTATGGTGGATCCTTCTTTGATATGCAAACATAGAAATCGAATAATGTTCTGCAATCAGCACATTCAAAATAAGAAATTCAAATCTGGAAATTGAAAATCTGAACATAGAAGTTTGAGTAGTATTCTTACACTTATAATTTCCATAAGTCCCTTAGTCTCCCAATTTGATTGAAGATTTGTTTACATTTACAAAATCAAATATGAATTTGAGGTGAAGTTGAGAATTATAAAAGGGCATTTGAAGCTCATTTTATTCATTCATGAATATCATTCTTGTGTTGGAGAAAATTGGTGAAGAGCTTCAACAAGGGTTTGCTGGTTGCAAGCCATAGACTTTTTGAGGACGAAAACCCTCAAGAAGAATAGCTCGGTATAGGAGTGGAAGATCTCCCAAGCCAGCTTGCAGACAATTCCATTGCAAGGATTGTGCTCGTGCTTCAACGAATCTGCAGGAGAGTTTCATATTCAAGGGTTTGAAAGATTTATCAAAATATTGCAAATATATTGTTCATCATTGCCAAGCAAGGGTTTGATGATTTAATTGCTGCCATATATTGGACGCCAAGTTCAAGGTTTGATAATATTCCTTCTGCTATTAATGGTGAAGACCTAGTTTGGACTGTGCGTGGGTTTTGAGGAGTATATAGACTAAATGTTTGGGGAGTTGTGCATAGCATCATTTGTATTTCAGAGAGGCGTCTATTCTGCTGTATGACAGCTGCAAACTTTATACTTCATTTTGGCATCCATTTTCAAATGGTTTCAAGGCATATCTTATGTGTGAGTTCATGAATTGTAACTCCTAGATTTTTTGGGTATTGTTATTTTAGATAATAGGGGATATTTTATGAACTAGGTTGTCAATATTTTGTGAAAACACTGAATATCTAAGCTGCTATAAAAATCTGGAATTTTCAGCTGTGTATTCCCTATGTAATGTTCAGTTTTTGAGTTGAAAATTATTATTGCAAGATCTTCTATTTTGCTGCATTATATTGTTGTATAAAACATTGCAAATATATCACAAAACATTCATCAAGACAAATAAAGACAAAGACAAAAAAGGGTAGCATACTACATTTTTGTCGTGTGTTTCTTTTTCCAACTCCATTAATTTGCCTTCTATTACCCTTTTTAACTTCAACAATTTACCATATTTGTTAATTTACACAATATGACATGTATTAGTGGATTTGAGATCAAATTTTTGAATTATTTAAATATTTTTACTCATACCATCACGACATCACCCATCAAGTTTATTTTGGACAGTTCTTTCGGGCCCACATAATCAATAGCTTTTGGCCTTTAAGATAGACTTCCAACTTTGAACCAAGGACATCATCCAACATACATGAGCCATTCAACTTTTCATAATCATTCACCTTTTGATTCCTTAACTTCATTTGCTTCTTGTCATCTCATTCCTTATTTCTCTTTGTTAATCATTTTGGCTTCAATAAAATTGCAATTCAATTGAAATATTTAATAGATCTCCATTTGCCAATGGAATAAGCCACAAAGGAAGTTTGTTTCATCTTCCAAATTCAATTGCAATTCCAAGGTTCCTTTCTCATTTGGCTCCATGGGACCCAATCATGCTTCTTTGTTCACTCTTCTTCAAATTCTAATGAATTTGACGATGTCACTTCCTCACTACCTAATTCTTCAAATCAATTATATGTTTATAACCTTTGTTTTCAGTGGAGATAACATTATTTTTCCAATTGTGGTCAACTTTGCATTTGCATTTGAGTGGCAACTTTCATTATCCATAGCAAGCTACACCTCAACTCTTTCTTTGCAAAGTTCCTCATTTATAATGCATGGATCTAAGTATAAAACCTTCTTTGCTTGGGCTCAAGTAATGGCCATAACTCATTATTTCTCTCTATATCAATTATATTGATGTTTTCCTTTTGCTTTGGTCATCCAACATTATATGGTCTTCAAGTTCGCACCATTTACAAAGTTGCTCTATTATGCGCTAACTTCTTAGGTAGTCCCTTGCGAAGTGGCCCTATCTATTGCACTCTCAACATTGTATGATAGGCCTACCTCTAGAATCATATTGTATTCAAATTCTACCTCTTCCACTACTATTAATAAATCCATTATTACTGCTTCTTGGATTCCAATGGTTTCCAAGAGATGCATTCTTGTTGTTGTGAGCCTTCAGACGAGTGTTGGGTAGAAAAGACTACTCTCCTTGTGTAAAGAGTACTTATGTGGTCTTACTTCGCAAATTATACAAACAATCCTTAGTTGAATGGCCCATTATTTGACAAATGTCATAGAACATCTTTTTAGGGCAATTTGTTTTGTGTAGCCCTCTCCTCTACAATCCACACACCATAAATCATTAGGCTCCCTATTGGACTCTCTATCTACTTCTAATTCCTTCATCATATGGAGCATATCTCTATGCAATGCTTGTATTGACCCAAATTGTCACCACTTGCATCCAAGTCACCATCTTCATCAATTTTTCATTTGGATCTTGAAGACATCTTGTCCTCACTTTCTATGGCCTTTGCGCTATTGTATGCTTCTATATATGATGAATGAAGATGGTACTACTTTTATTTTCTTTAATAATGAAGAAATGATACCATTGATGAACCATCTTTTCTTCAATCCATCAGCTGGTTCTTTTTCCAATTTTACTAATAATTTCTTAAGCCTCCAATTATAAGCTCTTAGGTTTTCATGTTTTCCTTGATGGATGTTGCAGATTTCCACAATAATTTACTGTCATCTAGGAGCAATGTAAATTCTTTTTTGAAATCCTTCCGCAATTTCTACTACATACTTCGGCTGGCTAGCTCAATCTATGTACCAGTCAATTGACATACCTCTAAGGGTGGCTTGGAATGATTGTGGCCAATAAGTATTAGCATTCTATCCATTTGCTACCCAAATGGTTTCACGGGTCTTGCAATGCCTTACTAGACCCTCAAATCCATCTCCCATAAACTTACACAACTTTTGCCTCTCTACACTTGAGCTTGCTGGTGGAGTCATCATGGTTGTCCTTGATGAGAACTTAGTGCCTAGAACCTGCTCCTTAGGAAGCTCCGATATGAACAATCTGATGCTCTCCCAACACTCTCAATCATGTGAGAATCCTTGTCTATTCCAAATACTTAAATGTTCTACACACTCATATAGCCCTCAAGTTCTCTTTTTTCTCCACTCCAATCTTTTGCCCTAGTATTTTTGGCTTAGTTTCTTCTTCAATCAACAACTCTCTAATACCTCATAGATTGCTTTCATATGCTTCCCCCTCTCCATCTGTGAAGGATTCCTTGGACTCTATATCACAAAGAAGACTTTCTTCATATAGAGGAGATTGTCAATTTCTCATACAAAACTTGGTATACAAGATCCACACACCCTTCTTCAAGCAAGGGTAGATGTCTAGTGATCTCATGGTTGTTCATAGCCTGATGAATGTTCTAATGTCTTCACTCTCAACTACAACTCCTAATTACACGTCAACTCTGAATTATGCTTCACTTTGGATTGATGAATTTTTGAAGTCAATTGATTCCTACAACCTCCTTCATTCTTGCAGTTCAACTAGTCGAAGTGATTGTTTGACTTCACAATCTACCCCTTGACTACACTTTGATCTTCTCCAGCGTTTGTTGGTGTTTAAGATCATTAATTTCATCAAACTGTAGTGTAGCTGTCACTAATTATTGACCAATGTTGTTTTTCTATGAATTTAACCCAGCTTAATTATAGGCAATGGCATCAAATGTTTACTGTCAAAAAGGAACACTACCTCTTGTAATATAAATAGAATATAACAGTATGTACAAAATAACTGTAGATGAATATCAATGAATATTTTCTTTAAAGGTAGTGCTAGTACAATCCAATTGTATTTCAAGGAGGATTGTATACCAAATCAAACTGTCTTCCTTGACTATAAATAGAATATAACAGTATGTACAAAATAACTGTAGATGAATATCAATGAATATTTTCTTTAAAGGTAGTGCTAGTACAATCCAATTGTATTTCAAGGAGGATTGTATACCAAATCAAACGGTCTTCCTTGACTATGAGAAGCATATTTAAAGTACCCAACAGTTGCCAAACAAAACACCACTGAAAACTAACTCTGAACAACTACCCACAAGCCAACAAGTAATTAATATATAATCAAATAAAAACTAGCTTACAAAACATTACAAAGTCATTTTATGCTAACTACAAGCTGAACAAAAGATGCAAGAACAAGAGAGAGAAAAGGAACTTGTTCAACAACCAATGGAGGTGGAAACAGAAAAAAAGGAAATTTGCAGAAAGAATAGGATAACAGAGAAGAAGAAGAATCAGCAACAGATCTCTAGAAGTCAAAATGTTGTGATCCTAAGCAGATCACTGCTGAAAATATGACTGATAATGCTTTGAACAGATTTTTTTTTAAACATAACCTGATAGAGATCTGAAACTGCAATGAATCTGAAATTTCTAGATAGAGAAATTAAATATGAAGCAAAATCAAGTTGAAAAAGTCCAGCTGGGCGTAAATTCTAGCCGGGTTCGAACTGGGTTCGAAAAAAACGGACCCTGACCGGACCCACAGTCAGGGTTTCGAACAAAATAAAATCTGGAGCTGCTGAAAAATCAGAGATGACCCTTTTTTAAGGTGTGGTTAGAAAAACAAGCTATAACATTATTAAAAATATATGAAGATTACATAATATAGAAACTATCTTAGATGTCTTTCCTGAGGAGGTGTGGACCGACTCAAGATGAAACCAGGACAATATGGACACCACTTTAGAAAAACAGTCATCAAACATGTGCACAAGAGCTTCATTGTTTATAAAATATCATTCTTACAGCTTAGCGATCCTTTTTTTTACAACTTCTCCCTGTGATCTTTTCAGACTTTAAAACAGCAATAGAAGATTATATGTTGAATAGCCCTATCTTTCCATTGTTATGGACAAAACACATTTGGTCTTGGGGGTCCAATAACTTATTCCTTCGGGCATAATAAATAAGTAATATGAACTTCCATGAGTTCTTCATGCAATTTCATCCAAAAGGCAAAACACTTGAACTCAGGGGCTTGTAAGTGAAGTTGCCACAAATTGCTAATTTCCATCCATGCAACAATTGCTCGAAAAAGGATCTTCAATATTTGTGGCACAATTATTTTGCCACTCATAATTCAAAAACTCGCAACTTGGCAAAACTCAGCAGACCAAATTTTGACACAGACTTAGTGACTCAGAAAAACTCTGCAAATTAAAAAAAATGACAAATATAAATACTAGATAGCTCACAGAATTAGGTACATATTATGCAGGCCTGTTATCTGCCTACAAGCAGTAGATCAGTGAAACGGGACCAGCCAGTTTGACATCGTACGACCGGTCCACACAATGAACTGAACTCATCCCTCATCATAGGATAATACCTGCTATAAAACACAACACGAGCCCTCATAGAAATTGCCATGAATTCTATCTGAGGCATTTTGAAGCCTCTGGTGCACTTGGATTCCTATTGAGCTTTGACAGTCTATCTTGCTGAGAAAGGCCTCAGTAATCATGGATTCACTGCACGCATTTCTTCTGTCCCCAACCACAAAGCTTGGTAAATATGGTTTTGAAGCAGATTGGGTATTAGAGATAAGAATACAATGGCAGTAAGATAATACTCGGCAAGCCATTCAGAAATTACAGGAAGACCCTAGTGCATTTGATAAATTTGTATGCAAGGGTGACTCTCTGTGGCATAGCAATAAGCTGTATCTTTGCAAGTGGTTGAGTCTCAAGAACAAGGTTCTAGCAGAGTTTCATGCATCTTCAATTGGTGGACACTCAAGGTTAACACCAAACATATTACAGGAACAAACAGGATTTATTTTGGAAAGGGCTTAAAGGTGGTGTACAGAAATTTGAGCCAAAATATTTAGTATGTCTTAAACACAAAGGTGAGACAATCAAGACTCCAGGCATCTTGCAGCCCTTATCCATTCCTAGCAAACCAGGCGAATGTCTTCATGGAAAACCTAAACAGGTTGCCAAAATCAAAAAGAAAAAAATGTTATAACAGTCATGGTAGATAGGCTCACAAAATACCAATTTTTGTGCATTATCTCACCATGTACAAGCACAGTTGCAACAGCACTTGTGGAGATAGTTCAAAAGCTGCATGGTACTCCTAAAATTATAGTGACCATGATCCCACCTTCACTAGTCATTTTTGGACTGAATTTTTCTCTTGTTTAAGCAGTCAGCTAGCTCATAGCTCTTCTTACCAACCTCGATCTTATGGGCAAACTGACATTGTTAACAAACTCTTCGAGGACTAGCTTCATTACCTTCATTGTTTTGATTTAGAAAAATAATCTCAGTGCATTGAAAGGTTTTCACTAGCAGAATGGTGGTGTGACACTTCCTTCAACATACTTGCTCCAAAATATCCCCATCTATGACACTTTATGGGTACCATCTATCACATCATCCTTGAAAGCAAAGCCAATAGTTTGTGAAATACACCAATAGAAAGTACTCTCTAGTCTCAAAAGGAACCTGGCAATGGCACAATATATGAAAAAGAAGGCTGATCAGCATGAGAGCAAGAGACACTTTCAAGTAGGAGATAGGTTCTCTTTGAGGCTTAAATTGCATAAGTAGATGTCTTTGAAGCAACAAATGAAAGACAACTAATTGGAACCCAAGTATTATGGTCCTTGTAAGGTTCCATAGGGAATTGGCAACATTGTATACAAAATAGAGTTACCTTAGTCTATAAGAATACATCCAATCTTTCGTTATCTTGTTTTAAGAAAATAATTAACAATAAGATTTCAATCCAAACAAAGTGACCTAAGCTAGATCAAGAAACAATTGGAAGCTAAAACAATAATCTAAGCAAGGATTAAGAGTCTGAGGATTGGTGTAATCACAAAATACCTCGCCAAGTGGACGAACCTACCAAAGGAAGGTACTACTTAAGAAGACCAAAGCTTCGTGCAGAACCACTCACAGTTGATTAGCATTAGGGCAACAATTGTTTGAAGAGTGGAAACATGTATTGGCACGCATAACTTTGGACTTGGTCATTTGATAATTACCATATTTAATAATTACAGGAGCGATCAGCCTAATTGGGATTATGGGATTCCCATTGTTTAATTATACTATAAGGAGGAGGTAGAGACATCATATCTACAAATTTTCTCTCCATTGCCAGGCTGAGAGATTGCCCTCTCAAAGTGCCTGAATTTGATATCCAATATTGTCATTCAATTCACTTATATTGTGCGGATCTAATATATTGTGCTCTTATTTGCAAAGTATTGCCGTTATTCTGTTCATGCATTATATTTATTTTCACACTGGTGCTGTTATTCTGTTTGTTCAATCCAATTATTTCATTGCATTCACCTCCCAAGGAGTGGGAAATAAGCAACTTTATAATCTGATGGTTCACGTAGATAGAGAGAGATCAACATATATTTCAAGGGAGACAACATGAGATAGACTCTGACAGAAGATCAGCATAAAAATAACTGAACTAGTATTAAATAAAATCTTTACAACCTGAGGAACGAACAAAATCACAAAAAGAGTGAAAGTTTACCTTAGCATATATTTCAAAACACATATCATACGCTGAGCAAATATTTGCACAAAAAGAGAAAACATTTGCCTCACCTGTTCCGTTGTAAGTTCTGCCTGCTCCATATCTCGGATCAGATCAGGCCACCTGCAAAGCATATATTGCAGATCACAAATCATACCCAAATCAAATTCGACATAACTTGAATGTTGCTGTAGCGTGTTCATACCCAAGTGTTCATACCCAAGCGTAGATAGTTGAATTGATTTGCTTGCAAAGACAGAGACAAACGATTCATATAAATTTCTGCCTTTCGCCGACGACTCTGTTTATCCAACCAATCTCTGGTTATTTATATCCCTAAATAGATATTCACTCCAGGCGAATAACATTCATTGTTAATCCCAATAGTCACATTTTGCTTAGTTGTCCTTTATTAATTCCTGTATAGATATAAAATATCTATTTCAAGGTTCTATGGGCATACACCCTTTGGTTACGTGGGTGTTTTTTAAAATAATATTTCCACTTTAATTTTTTTTTTAATAAAGGATAGTAGAATATTAAAAAAAAAAAAAGGAGGGAGGTAGGGAGACACATCGACAAAATCTAATTAGATCAACAAAAGGGCCAAGTTCAATCAAAGTCTAAGTAGCTAATACAAAATTACAAGGAGGATCTTTATCATTTAAATTGCCCCAAATATTTGTAGGGATAGCATCGTTAATTGGCTCCCAACTAATAAGAGCACTTTTTTCTTCTTTAGGAGGATTATGCGCAAACTATTGAGAGCAGGGTGGAGAGATGGTCAACTCTAGGTAAGGAAATTTACCTATGTTAGGCCAACTAGGAGCACTTACCTGTCTAGGACAAAGGTAGAGAGCATTCAATCCCACCCACCACAAGAAGCAATGTTCTTAAGAGCTAAAAGCTAAGAACCACAATGACCATGAGAACAAGATCCACTACCAAGTCAATTGCCCCCACATCTCACAAACTAGTTGCACCCGTGCTTATGCCCTCACTGAGGAGAGGAGTGTTCAAGTGGGACTTTGATAATAATGCAAAGGGCATTTCCCTCAGGGTTCAACAACTTTTGAAGATGAGCAACTTCAAGTGCAACTTTATGAGCTTGCACCTAAATCTACATAAGCACATTGAAGCAAATCATGGCGCTAATATACAATGAGTAATAAGCATCAATAGAATAGCCAAAGAACTAACAAAACAACGTATTTCTATCTTTTTGAATGTTGAAAAGAATTTTCACTATGAAATCAATGTCAAATCTAGGTAAATTTGTGTAAGAGAAAAGGTGAATCTCCAAGAAGAGCCATTTACCAGGAGAAAGAGACAAGCCTAAACGGCTTGAAAAAGCCATGGATCCAATTCCAAGCCTCTTGAGCTCCAGGACAAAACCAAAAGAGATGCTTAAAGGACTCCATATGGCCGCAAAATGGATAATGAGGATTGGGAACAACCATATTAGTTAACTAGCTAGTCAAAGGAATGCCCTAATATAAAATGCACAAAGCAAAGTGAGCTAATTTAGGTGCCAAAATCACCAACCAAACGTACTAGAATTTGTGATGCCAAGTCCTAATAGGGGATGAGAGCTTCCACTAGAGATTAAGTTGATTCACTATAGAAAGATGGGGGGACAAACACACATAGCCTTGGCAAGGCCTATGGCTATGAAGGTGCATGTTTGGGTATCACTTCTAATCCTTCCACCAAGGTTTGAGAGACCTGACCTTAATTTTGTGAAAATTTTGAGGAAGTGTCAAGCATAAATTGAAAGGTATCTTGATCTTGGGTTGCTATCCTAAATTTTAATTTTAATTCAAGCTAAGATAGGAAGTTCTAGATGGCTCTATGAATAAAATTTAACAACACATGAATACCTCACTTAAAGAACTTCAAGGCATGCAACCAAGGCACTATGTCAAATGGTTGGTCTTGAGAAGAGAGAACAGAAGACCGCCAAATAGAATGTTGGTTGATAGAGAAACCATTGTGAAAGTCATTTCCCACCCAATGAAGCCAATGTTTGATATTTTGCAAGCTTTCCAAATATTCTTGATGACAAAAGTGCCCTATATTTTTACATTAACCCATTGGTAAAAAGAAATACCAAAGTTAAGGCCCTTCTAGGCTGGATGACCAATTGGCACTCCAAAACTAATACAATATCATACCAAAATTTCCCAAACTTCATTGCCTTCTAAAGCTCTAGTGACCCACTTAGCACATAAAGGAATGCCTTATCTATAAATTGAGAGCAAGCCTAAACCTCTGAAATTGTGAGGTAGATAACAAAAATCTCAAGTCACCTAGTGAAAACCATGGTTTCCTTCACTATTAGCTAAGAGAAAATATTTAAGGAGCTTTATAAGGTGAAGGTAAGAAGCTTTGGAGGGCATATAACAAGAAGAAGAATAAGCATGTGTAGCAATTAGCACTTTGGAATAAAAATAGAACTTACCAAGGATGGGAGTTTGGTAATTAAATAATTAGGATTTTTCTCCACCCTATCTATCATAGCGTGTCATAGCATGGAGGGCAAGGTATAAAAGGCAAAATGCAATTTGGTATAAAATTGGAAACAATGTATTTCAAAAATTTGGAACACTTCCTCATATTTTATCTACTTCCACCCAAATTGGTCTACCCACTACAAGTGCAAAAGAAAGGATTTCCTACAATATTGAGTCTTTTGCCACTAAATGCTTAATCCTAAAGCTTGACAAAAAATGTCTAGGCATTGGATGGCTTGAGTGGTATTATTCTCCTCTTCAATAATAGTGAGGAAGGAGTCATCAACAAAGTGATAATTAAAAAATTGCTACAAAGAAATATCCTCTTAACAAGGATTGAGAGACTGCATGAGCCAAGAGGTGGCCAAATCCTTTAGTAGCAAGAACAACCCTAACAAATGAACTTGTGAAGCACAAAAGGTGTAGATTGTCGGCTAGAAATTGTAATGCAAGCATAGGCATCTACAAATAACATCTCCACAGATTGAATGAAATGGGGCCCAAATCCAAGTGCTTGAAATATGGTAATGATGAACAACCGTTCAATGTGATAACATGCCTTGGAAAATTCTATGTTAGGGAAGATGGCACATTGTTGAGAGTGGCAAACCCATTTCATGTCTTCCCAAACAACAATAATATTATCCAAGATAAATTTGGACTTAATGAAGCTTATATGTTCAAGACAAACAAGTTGAGAGAGCAAAAGGTAGATATTGAGAGCCAAAGCTTTCGCAATGATCTTATAAGAGACATTCAACAAAATAATTGATCTCCAATTATAAATCTCCTCATAATCACCAGCTTCGGGTATGAATTTGACATTTCCTTTGTTAATTAAATTACTAATGAAAAACTTCAAAATAAACCTTGTGGAGGTTACTGCCAACAATATCCCAAAGGGACTTGTAAAATTCACAAGAGAACCCATCCAACCCGAGAGCTTTACAATTGTCCATTGTGAGCACAATTTCCATTAAATCCTTTAAGTTGAAAAGTTGTTGACATGGAATACGTCGATGAAATGAAGAAAAATAGGGTTTCCCAAAATGGAAAGGTAAGTCCAAAGATTATAAATAGACCCTATCTCCCTACATTCATTAGGAAATGAGATCCCCACAATGAATTGGTTAACAATCCTTAGGTGAATCAACAATGTGAGAATCTTCAAATTTCCTTATGCTTTGAGGACGAGGGTCAAGGTCAAACAACACTTTTGGGAGAAAAACTAAAAATAGCAAATCAACTCCAAAATGCAATCTAACACTTGGATCTTGTAGATTAAGCATAAAACTGATAGAAACAACAAATCTTTTGGAAAATCTGGGAAAGGGGAACATTGTGCACCTATCATAAAATACTATTTCTACAAGCCTATCAGAGACTCATTCGCCCATGGGCGAATGGGTCTTTGTAGGGATTTTCAAAATTGATTTCTTGGTCCTCTACTCTGGTGTCTACACTTTCATATCCTCCAAGTTTCACAGTCGGGCAGTCAAAAATAAATTTGGGATTTGAGTTTTCGTGAGATGACAACAAATGCAACTTTGCACTTTTGAGATCTTCAACCTATGAACCTACAAATCTGCAATACAAAAAGAGAGAAAAATGTTTATTTTTGGGTGAATGGAGGTTTGCCTTGGTCAAACCCCATTTTGGTAATTAAACCTTGAAATGAAATGAAATAGCATGAATGGAATGATGAATGAACAACTCAATGTTGCAACTCACCAAACCCTTGAATGGACCATTGAATGGAGATCTTTGAAGGACTGAACCTTGCATGAAATGGCTTCAATGGATGTGGATTTTGATACTTGAGATAATGCTTTGAATGTTTGAGCTTGATCTTGAAACCTACATCACAATGTTAGCTCCAAAAATATGTATGAATGAACATAACTTTGACATGATGCTTGAGATCTTGAATGTTGCAACAAATAATGAAGAAATATGCTCTTGAATGCTCTTGACAATAGTATTTTCTCTTGTGAAATTGCTCTTCAAAACTTCTAGTTGATTTGATAAAATAACCTTGTATTTATAGAAATTTATCCTTAATTTCCCAAAAATTAAACATTACAAGTCGACCTTTGAAATTTGAATTTGGGATGATAAAAATACCACCAAAACATGTTTTAAAAATGGGTTCAAAGGTCTCGGGAGGACTGAATCGCCCATGGGCGAATGGGTCCCAAGTCCCTATTCTTGGAACACGCATTGTTAAATGTAAGGTGTTATGTGTTGGCATTAATTATTGTCGGGTTTCCTCTTCAAAAAATGTAATTTATTGGGCATGTAAATGAATAAAAGGGATAATTAAGGCATAATTAAGCTCAATGTAATTAAGAGGGCCCAAATAAGTGTGAAAATGTAAAGGGATACATTTACCAACACTAAATTAAGGCATTATTAAGTCCATTTTAAAAAGAAGGTCCTAAACAAGTGTGAAAAATGTAAAGGGATACATTTTTCTACACTACATTTAGCCCCCACTTTAGTGAGGGGATGACCTTGCATCAAACTCACACCAAAGTAGACAATCACAAGAGTTCTAGTTGTATAATTGTTGGAAGGATAAGATGACAAAGATCAAGGAGGGTGATCAAGCCCCCAAGATCTAAGATCTCATGGAAAAACCAACAAAGGAACAAGGAGACATATGCCTATGTTAAACATATATACATATGCAACAATGACAAGATACTCAATCATACAATGTCAAAGACTCAAAGAAAGAGAGAAAGAGGAAAAAGAAAAAGGGGTGTATCAAGCCTCAACTGTCCAACTCAATGTGGATCATGCCTTAGTTGTTTGTCCAAAAACATTTACAAGTAGAACTCGGTGTCCACTATGCAAACAAACAATGCATGCTCACATAGGCTAGTGAAATCCGTTGTCAACTAGGTGAGCCCCCAAGGGTAGAAAATGAGATATTCTTATTAGGCTCCCATACCATACCAAATTTATACCTCTAATAACTTTAATAAGGCACCACACAATACAAACTTCAAGCTTCAAAAGGCTTAGCAAGTTGTGTTATGCTAAACACTTATGAACAAACAAGGCAACACAAGCAAGCAAAGTGTGTTATGCTTGGTGGCCATGAAAAAGGGTTGTAACTTCGAGCTTCACAAGGTTAGCAAGCTACATTATGCTAAACACTTATGAACAAAATGAAAATAGGATAAGACATGTTCAAAGGGGTTTTTCTTAGTTCATGTAATATCTCCTCTTAGGGAACATCGTGCCCAACATCTCCAAGAGAGGACAAGTCAAGGATAAAAGATTCACAAACCTACAAAATGCAATCCATAACATTACCACTAAGAGGAATGTCATATGTTTAGAAAGGTCACAATCTTGAAGGATAGCAAATCCAATGCCACCAAGAAGAAGACACATCACATGAATTGAGCAGACCAGACTTTGAATAAAAAGTTCATACTTCCTAGGAGGTATATAATATCATAACTAAGAAGGGAATGTGCAAACGATGAATGGGAGACCATATGTCCCCCACTTAAATGCTAGCATACTTGCTATGTTGGTATTTTAAGTAGAAAGAGAGAAAGAGGGGATCCTTGGAAAGAATGCATACCTTGAAAAGCTAGTTATCCTTGCCGCCCAATCATAGAGGCAAAGACAATCACCAAGAACTATCATGTTGCTGCCAAGAGAAATATGGTTGTGCCTAATATTATACCACCATGAATGGCAATGAGCAAGACACATAAAGATACTAATTCTACATAGAGATGAGCAACAAGATAGGATTAAAATTGGCATCAATTAGAGGAAATAGGTGCATCAACACAAGGAAGAGCACCACAATCCTTAAGGTGTTGAATTTTATTACTCAAAGCCTTACATTAATTAGTTGAATGATCATGAACTTTATGATATGCACAAAATGAACTCTTGTTGTAAAAAAAATTTGTATTCTTAGAGGGAGAGATATCAAACGATCTTGGAGAAGTCTTGACAAGATACTCTCTTGATCAATAGTAGAAGATGTTCCTTTATTTTGTGACAAAGATATCTCTTGCTTAGTACATGTGGTTGAAGATATCCTAGGAGTGTTTTGTGTGATGACATTGATATTAAGCATGATGATCTTGTATTTTCCCATGAATATTGTTCTCTTTTTCTTTCTCTTACATGGGTTCCACTTGTGTAGTTGGTGTCAATGTTTTTAAAGGACTTTCCTTTTCTTTCTCAATGAGAAAACTATCTAGTTCAGGGTCAACCTTGATTGTATAAACCTTGTTGTCTTAGATATATTTCATTATACTATGAGTTGAAGGCACGGCATTCATTGCATGAATCCAAGGTCTACCCAAGAGAAGATTATATGAAATATTATCAAGCATGATATGGATAAGAGTTTGCAATGTGGCCTTTCCAACTCTAATAGGCAATGTTATCACACCAACTGGTTGCTTTCCTATGTTATCAAACCCATGAATAGATAAAGGATCAGGTTGAATGTGGCTTTTGTCTATTCCAATCTTATCCAAAAAATTTACACTACACACATTAAGCGTTCAACCATTGTCAATGAGAGTTTGTTTTATCACCCACTTATTAATGTGGGCCACTATCATGAAAGCTTCATTTTGTTTTTGCACTTCCAAAGGTGGTAGCTCACTTTGGTGGAAAACAATGTCTAAATTCATTCCTTGAATTAGGGTTGCTATATCATTTGGTTGCACATTAGGAGGGATAGGAACTTGTTGTAAAGCACTTTGAATCATGATATGATAATGAGGGGAGGCTTGAATAAGATCCCATAAGGATATCTTAGCAGGAGTATTATTAAGTTGTTCAACAAGGTCATACTCCTTTCCACCATGTAAAGGAAAATGAGGAGAACTAGGCAAGATAGGTTGAGGTAATGGGAAGTAGGAATGGTTTACAGTTGCCTATTGTTCCTTGTATTATATTTGTGAGCAACAACGTTGTCACTCAGTTGTTGTGAAACATTGTTACTATCAAGTTTCATTGTAAAGTTCCAGATATCTCCTAGACTTAATGGTTTCTTTTTAGGTGGTTCTAAGATAAGCATGGTTTTATTTAGAACTTGAGGTTGATGTGAGGGTGGATAGAGGATAAGAAGTGGCTTAGGAGATTGCTTTAAGGGATATCTAATGTTCATAACCTCAAAAGACGTATCCTCATTGTGATGATCCTTTAGCAAAGGGAAGTCTAATGTCACCTAATCATCTTCATCTAATGAAGCCACATTACTATTGTTTGAAAGACATGCATCGATTCTATCATTCTCTTGCACCATGATATCTACCCCAATAGGAGAGTTTTTAGGAGAGGAGCAAACAAGATGTGCATCACATTCCATGGTTAGATTTTGTAAGGTAAGTTCATCACAAATAGGGGAGGCATCAAGAGAAGAATAACTATGATTTTCTTGCTTACTAATGATTGGATCCTTTTGTTCTATTAGATCTTTTGAAGTGGTAGGAACATTAGGAAAGGGAGAAACAAGATTATCATGACTCTTAATGAGTATCTTCTAACACCAAACTATCTTCTTCACAACTAGGAGAGATATTAGGAGAAGAACAAATGTGATTGTCATGATTGTCCATGATTTCATCCTTTTTCATTAAAGCATTCTCACAAGCAAGAGATGAATGGAGACTAGGTAAAGTGATGTTAAGAAATGTGTCAATGATCTCATTCTCTTGGGCCATAATATCTTCCAAAGTAGGAGAGTTTTTAGAAGAGGAGCTTTCAAGATTTTCATGACTCTCAATGGGTGTATCTTCTAACACCAAAATACCTTTTTCACGAGTATGAGAGGTATTGGGAGAAGAGAAACTATGATTGTCATGATTCTCTATGATTGCATCTTCTTCTATCACATCATTCCCACAAATAGGAGAGATATTAGGTGATGTGGAATTAAGGAATGTGTCAACATTTTCACTCTCTTGCACCAAGAGATTCTCATAACTAGGAAAGATATTGGAGGAATGACTAACATGCTTGTTAACGAGCTTTTTCTTGGCATACTTGGAAAGAAAAGATGCTAACATTTTAGAATTATGAAAGATAATCTATCTAACTTATGCAATTCTTCATAAATGTTTAAACAAATGTTCTATAGATCTAATGATTTTCACTACTGAATAAATTTGGAATGATTAAAAATGGCTACACTAAATGGATGATTAGACCTAGATGCATAAAACAAAAATTCCTAAAAATTTCTAGTTTGAAATAGTGGGTTACCAGCAGATCTGGGAATTGTAGAAAACCACAAAAAATCTCAGAAAAGTTGTTTTTATAGTCCCTGAAGGACTCATTCACCCATGGGAAAATGAATCTTTGTTCATTTTTTTAAAATGAAAAATGCAATTTCTGAGTTGTTTTATGTGTTCTCTATTCCAAGTCTCAAACTAGTACTAATAGTTTCAAAAATCTAGAAAATCAAAGTTGAATGCAAGTGTAAAATGATGCTAAATGACAAGAACAATGACCTATTTTTAAATGTAATTTTAATCCAATTTTCTTATTTATGTGACTAAAAGTATGCTATTATGTAAATACTATGCAAAATCAATCTAATATTATGCATTTTTTGTTGAATTTTCAAATTCAAAATGAATGCAAAATGCAAATTTACACCTAAAATACAAGGCAACTTTAAGCCAAAATTAGAAACCCTAAATGCAATGAATTAATTCAAATCCTAGATCTAGGGTTTGAATGCACTCCAAATGAGATTAGAATGTTCAAATACTTAGGTTCACCAAAATGAAACAAAGAAAAATAGGGTTATTGTTATGAGAGGGGAGTTCACCAAAATGATAATAGATAGACCTATTTTCCTTTATTTCATTAGGAAATGAGATCCCCACAAAGAATTGACTAACAATCCTTAGGTGAATCAAGTCAATGTGAGAATCTTCACATTTCCTTATGCTTTGAGGATGGGGATCAAGTTAAATCAATACTTTTGCGAGAAAAACTAAAAATAGCAAATCAACTCCAAAATGCAATCTAACGCTTGGATCTTGTAGATTAAGTATAAAACTGAGAGAAATAACAAAGCTTCTGGTATGTTGGTGATTTTTCTAGCTAACCTTGGAATTTTTTAAAAGGATTCCAACCTTTATATTCAAAAATCACCAAGGACTAGTGGCCAACACAATGAATAGAGGTCTCTTAGGTCTCTATTCCTACACTTTAGGCTCTATAGGACCAAGGAGGGTTTTCCTTACGGTGTTCATTTGGTGTATCAATTTTCAAGAACACTTCATTACATATTCATTCTTATTTGATGCAATCACACTATCTTCATTAAAGATTTGGTAGACCTTCAAATGAACTAATGTTTATTTTGCTAAGAATTTATGTACCGTTCAGGTATATTGTCATAATTTTATAGAAGTTGTTCTGATTTTGAACTCATGGCCAGATATGTAACTTGTTCACTTAATTACATGAATAACCAATAAACACACTAGTGCCTCATCAATTGGGTAAATGGAGTCAAATATACAACAATCAGTAATACACCGATTATCCAATCCTGATATATCTAAACCATCTTTGTAATGCTTTACACTGCAAAGACTTGTGTTATCCAAAATATTACTTCTTACCACATCCTTGTACATTCTCACATACCCATGACCTTCCCCAAGCATTTTACTTAGCCCATTGAGTTAAAGCAAAGAAATAAATCCACACATTCAATTATACTATTGAAGATAGATGAAACGATCTTTGATAATTTCATTTATAGTCTGTGAAAACACACAAAAGGAGAGTATATAATTTGGACATTGAATTATGCTCCAATACCAGTAATCGATATAAAACCTATTAAGACTATTACATATATGTTTCGTACCCAAGACGATTTTCTAGTGAATTCATCAGGCATTCAACATTTTCACTTGCATACTTTAATCGATTCCTATTTAAGACCTACTAGACTCAAAAATTCTCAGACCAGAACCCCTACATCAAGCCATGAAATCCCTTTTATAGTACAAGGGAGCGACAAAGCATCTGAATCGAAATGTAATTACATTTCATCTTAATTTCAAAGTTCATTTCAACAGGGTTATTCCCAAACCATTACATTAATCATTCCATAAGCATGGGAAAAGCAAAAAGGCAAAATGAGCGCAAACCCATTTGTTGGAGATGCCACACAAGCCTTCCAAAAGGCATCAGCAAAACTGACACATTTACCAATACTCAAAATAACCACCATCACGATTAGCCGCACGAACCCACAAACTAGTCACCATAAAAATGAACCACAGAGCCCACCATCTGAAAGCCACATCATCACATCACCCAAAACCCCACACCGTTAGCAAAAGACATGGGTGGTACTTGGCTTTTTTAGCCGCTAAGTAATCACCCCCACCAAGTCGTATAACAGAGAGTGGATTTGCAATCACAATCTCGTCTTCAAAGTCATTATAAGGCACCACGAAAGCAGGGCACCAGCTAGGGCCAGGGCTAGGGCCAACTCCTCCCTCATCACTCAACAAGCTATCAGAGACCACGATAGGAGTGATGGGTTTCTTCAAACAAACCCCAAGACCCATACTAGACCTCGTTAATTCTTTCGCAAACAAAGGTCCCTTCTCTTTTCCTTCAATCAGCTTCTGTGAGACAGTCCCACTCCTCAAAATATAGGTGCTACTAATGGCCACTCTCTCAAGTTTTCTACGTACACTCCTCTTCTTCAAAATGACAGGAACCTCGGTCGAGGGAAGTTTATCCTCTGGCATGTATGCAATTGGCTCCTACATACTGAGCCTTCTAGACCTCCACACTGGTGTGATAGGAGTGTTGGGTTCACTCATCTTCTCGAAATACTACAATAACCAATGCAAGTGATGGGAAAAGAACAGAGACCACAACTCCAGAAAATCCACATGTAAATATAACAAATGCTTCAAGACCCAAGCTATAGAGTAAAGTCGAGCCACAATTGACAATGCAAAACATACATACACTAGAAAATGTTGCGCCACCACCCTAGCAGCACTCACACTCACAACCTTCTATAATTCTCTCTCGCCCGCAGTCATAGCATTTAATTCCAAACTCTGGCTATAACTTGCAAATAACTTGATTCATCTACAACAAATCCTCATTAAATAAGAGGATGTAAGGCTAACTGCAATTAATGTTTATCTCAACTCGCTCGCGTGAACATGAACTTCATTACAGCATGTCAAATCTCCACAATTGATTGTTGCAGATTTAAAACTCGATCAACGAGGCATATTAAGAATCGCCACTTGCTTTACAAACCATACCAGGAAACAACGAAGAAGTTCTTTAAAGCAACCATGTGTCCATTCACATCTTTACCCAATTGTCCTTGCCTTATCTGCCATCGATCATCTGAATCATGGAAAAATCCCAACCATATCTCTGTGGCGTTGCCCATCACTGGTTTGAAATACGTCTTGGAACACAATCATGTGATGGAAAAAGAGCCAGCGATGAGTTGCTCACCGTTGATCTAACACTCGAAAGATTTTACTAAAAGATCTTCATTCTTCATCGTTCATCATGGGTCCTCTTCCCTGCAAGCTACCCTAATTGGCAATAAACTATGCCCGTGCAATGGGGAGAACTCAACCCATCGGCAGTCTCAAGTTCCTCTCTAGAAAGAAAAAATCCACCGACAATAATGTAGGTGCCAACAATGGGTTACTAGGGGTAACCGCATCGCTCATCGCATGTTACCCTCCAAAGGTGAGGGAACAACACGCAATAGGTGATGACAACCCGCGATCATTAAGAACCAAACATCTCTCATCGCCAGTGCTCTTCCCAAAGGAACAACAACATCATGCGATGGGCGATGAGCCAAGCTTAGAAGCAAATACAATATCGCTCATCACTAGTTTCTTTACATTGAATGTAGCACAACCCGTGACGGGAAATAAGCCTGTGATTGTAGATCTTGATGGTGCTGGTGGAAGGGCATCACTCATCGCCAATTGAATGTAGAGTTCTAGAGCACAACCAACGATGGGGCGATAGACCATGAGCAAAAATTTCATAGAGCATAAAGACACACATGCACATAAGTCATTCATAAGGAAAGTGCCATCCTAGGCACAATAGGTGACTTAAGAGATGGGGCTGGTAAAGAATGATGCTGAGGGGCACAAAAATCATTTAGCTCAAATGGTGACCTAGTCCAGCCGGTCAACAGGCAAACATAAGCCAATGAAAGGATTGGGCTATAAATGAAAAGAGTGGCAAAACCCCAAACCCCAATGAAGCTAAAAATTGAAAACTCACAAGCTTGAACATAACATCAATGGAATGGTAAAATTTGGTGTTCCACCATGGTAGATCTGGGAAAGTGGAACATTATGTACCTATCATAAAATACTATTTTTGCAAGCCTATCAGGGACTCATTCACCCATGGGTGAATGTATCCTTGTAGGGCTTTTCAAAATTGATTTTTAGTTCCTTTGCTCTAGTGTTTTCACTTCTAGATCCTCTAGGTTTCACAATCGGGCGGGTGGAAATAAATTTGGGATTGGAGTTTTCGTGAGATGACAACAAAGGTGACAACAAATGTAACTTTGCAACTTTTCACTTTTGAGATCTTCAACTTTTCTTCAACCTATGAACCTGCAAATTCGTAACACACAAAGAGAGAGGGAAAAATGTTTGTTTTTGGGTGAATGTGGGTTTGCCTTGGTCAAACTCCATTTTGGTAATTAAACCTTGAAATGAAATAAATAGCATGAATGGAATGATGAATGAACAACTCAATGTTGCAACTCACCAAACCCTTGAATGAACCTTTGAATGGAGATCTTTGAAGGACTGAAACTTGCATTAAATGACTTTAATGGATGTGGATCTTGATATTTTAAATAATGCTTTGAATGCTTGAACTTGATCTTGAAACCTACATCACATTATTAGCTCCAAAAACATGCATGAATGAACATAACTTTGACACATGTGATGCTTGAGATCTTGAATGTTGCAAGAAATGATGAAGAAATCTGCTCTTGAATGCTTTTGACAATAATATTTTCTCTTGTGAAATTGCGCTTCAAAACTTCTAGTTGATTTGATAAAATAACCATGTATTTGTAGGCATTTATCCTTAATTTCTGAAAATTAAATATTACAATCCAACCTTTGAAATTTGAATTTGGGATGATAAAAATACCGCTAAAACATGTTTTTAAAATGGGTTCAAAGGTCTAGGGAGGACCCATTTTCCCATGGGCGAATGGGTCCCAGGTCCCTATTCCTAGAACACACATTGCTCAATGTAAAGTGTTATGTGTTGGCATTAATTATTGTCGGGTTTCCTCTTCAGAAAATGCAATTTATTAGGCTTGTAAATGAAAAAAAGGGCTAACTAAGGCATAATAAAGCTCAATTTAATTAAGAGGGCCCAAATAAGTGTGAAAGTGTAAAGGGATACATTTACCAACACTAAATTAAGGCATTATTAAGTCCATTTTAAAAAGGAGGGCCCAAACAAGTGTGAAAAATGTAAAGGGATACATTTTTCTATACTACGGTTGGGAAATGGTAACCTATCAAGGTACCACATTGAGACATTGTTCTAATTCAACTATGCACTTTGGCATATAATCTTGAGTTGCAAAGACCTACTCATAATATCAGACAAAGGCCTAAAATATATCAAGAAGGTCTTACAAAATTTTATGTCCTTCATGAATTCGCTTAATGGATGCTGAGGAATGTTAGGCATGCAGGCTTGGAAAAAATTCTTTGAGACTTAATGACCAATTTTGAGCCAATATCTTGGCCTTAATTTTCACCCCTTGAGTTGAATAAGAATATGCAACCTACTTCTAGTATAGGATTTAAACCACAAAAATATATGCTATAGAATTAAACAACTATACTTTTAGAGTAGTATTGGATTAGTGGAGGTCCAAAGTGGTAGCCTTGTATGAGTGGTGATGAAATCCAACTAATTATCACTCATAAATGTAGAGGAAGCAAGTAGTATAGGTAATGGCATCATTTCACCATGAAATCCAACTAATGTCGTACATGGGGCGAGGCTCCAAATTGTAGAAGTGTTACACATGGGTTGATGTGGCCTTGTGATTAAGCACTAATGTGTTGAGAAAAAATAATGTCTTCATGGACTTGGGAATGGAAACTTGTTTCAATAATTATTGGAAAGAGGTTCAAAAGGATAATGTCTACCAAGGGTTCCACTAGAAAAGGATAACAATTGGAAAAGTGAAAGAAGGATTGGGTTGTCATCTTGGCATGATCAAGTCCTTTAAAACTCTATCAAGATCAACCCATAAATTTCTCCAAGTGTACCACATTAGATTATCTTGGTGGTGACCAATGGGAGGATCAAAATTCCCTAATATATTAGACATTTAAAACCAAGCCTCTCTTACTAGTTGTCCAATACATAGGCAAGGGCCCACATGTATCATAGGCCATCTCTATCATATTAATATCCTTGCACGTAACCCAAGTGGCAACAATAATTGAATTGGTCATCCATCTCCAAAGGGAAGATATCTCAATGACATTATTCGAGGCATAAACATTAATAATCCCAAAAGAATTATTGTTAATGTTAAAGAGGACATACCATGTAGGGGAAAAAAGGGTGAAAACACCACCATGTCCTACTTCATGCTAGCTACACAATACATGATTGGAAGGCCAAATCATATGACAAGTAATAGAGAGAAAAAAACAAAAAGATTTAACATCTTGATGTCTAAAACTATAAATTATAGACAGAGGGGTACTTTTGTGGGGGGTCCATCAACCCCCTAACATTCCAAGAAATACAATTCATAAGCGGGTGTTGAGAAGCATCTATGTATTATCCAACTCAACCAAAGTAAAATAACTATTTTCAATATCACTTCCTAGGATTCAAAGCTTCCAATATATAGGTAAAGAGGAACTTGTTAACACTTGGTTAGCGATTCTACATCATCTAATCACCTTGGTAGACTGTGAGACCTCCTTTACTTGGTAAGAGGAGGTGGAGCAAGACATACATTAACAAGATTCAATTGAGCTAGGACTGATGTCATGAGCAGGGAATGAGCCACTTTTGCCTCATCAATTTCTCCCTCAAAGGAGGAGGGCATAATCTTGTCTAAGTTTAGAGGTTTTGAAATATATTGTGTAGGTTTATTCCCTAAGCTAGAAGACATAGGGGAAGGCTTATTTTGACTAGAGTTCTTGACCTATGGCTAACAATAGTAGACCAACCTTCCTCTTCTTTTATAATAGGTTGTGCCCCAAAAAAGGGTTGAGCAATGACCTTTGGACATAAAGAAGCCAAGGATTAGCTTTTAATATTTGTGCTATGATTGACTTTGATAACAAAATTTTGGAAGGTTAATATAATGAACATGACCTATGCATATCTAGTTTGGTGAACTTGGATATTGATAGTGTCCTTAAAGTCCTTAGACAATTCCACCTCAACATAGACCCACCACTTGTTACAAGAAGAATAGAATCTCTATGGTTCAACACAAACAAACTTATAGAAAAGGCTATCTATCTCAATAAATTCCAGTGTGATAGGGGTAACCTAGGAAATTCAAACCAAACAAAGACTTTAAAATACTTATCATCTAAGAAAACAAAATCCTCTATCAAAAATTTGGAAACAAGAAGCAAGGAATGAATAGGCCAAGGGCTATGAATAAGCTTTACCTCAGCATGATTAGCTTTAGTGAAGCAAAAAAGAAAAAAGCCTGTGGTTTGGTTTTGCATGATGACAAAGAAAATTCCATGCCATGTCCAAACCTTGCCAACCCAATATTCTGGCATGCTTTTAAGGAGGACCCTACCCAAAAATTATCCAACAAAAGTAAAATACTATAGCCAATGGCATGCATTATCAAACCCTAGAATAGACAACACATTATCATGCAGTGTAGAAAAAAACATACCTCGTGAAATACTTTAAAAATAAACTTGAAAGGACAATTGGATGGAGATGCCATGTTTATCATTGACAAACCTTTAGCTCTAGCAATAACAATTGTAAAGGGATAAATGTTGAGGCCATTTAAAGGGGGGAAAATGCTTACAACCTTAGAAAGGGGAAGGACATCAAAATAAATACAAACAAAGGCATATAATTTCTATTTTTTGAAGTATAATGGCATTGACAGGGAGACACACAAGAAACCCTAGTAGAGCCAAAAAACCTCAGTTATTATACCTGGTAGATAGTTTTTCACATGGGTGTTTTTATTTTCAATTATATTTTATGAGTAACTAGTGGAGAAGTTATGCCTATTTTTGTAGAGGATAAAAATGCATACCTAGTATTTTTTGTTTTGTTAAAAAATATGTTATCCTAGTGTGTAGATAGTGAGTTATTGAATATAAGTTGGCAAAATATGTTTTTTAATTTTTTTCTTTAGTTAATTTATTCTTAGGGCTTTAACTTAACTCTAATTTCAATATTTTGTTTGTTCTAGACATTATTATTGTAATTTTAGTTTCTAGAAGGAATCACACCATTCATCTTACTAATAATCAATTTCATATTCCTGAAGCCAAGACCATTCCAAAAAGTGATTATTACCAATAAGCTTGAGCATGAAACTTTCAAATGAAACACTTAACAATTGTGTATTTAAACACAAATCATGATGAATTATAAGAGGAAACTCATGATCACATCTTGTAGCAATCATTTGAGGGACCAATAGAAATCAAAGGACATCTTCATATTGGGATCATCCTAGTATTCAACATCATCCATTCAATTTCCACTTATTTTCATCATTAATTGTTGCCACAACAATGGCAAAGGGACTTGACTAAAGGTAAATAAAATAAAGTAATTTAATCCTTGCAAAGCAAGCTCCCAAGGTGTTCCTAAACATTTCCTTACCTAGCATTGGTAATGAAGAAAAAGGAGTTGAATTGAAGCAAGTGATAAGCATAGACAAGAATAAATATTGGATAAAATCATAATTTTTTTAAAATATAATTATAATAGCGATTATGGCCAATTGATTTATAGAATTCAAAATCACATTTATTTGAAAAGTGTGCTAGAAAAATAAAATTTTAGAAGTGCAACAAAAGACAAATTACCTCACAACGCTTCAACACTCTTTGGAGGAATAATTTTATCTCTAACTAATCTAGATCTAGATGTTGTAGATGGAAATGCTCTAGATGATGACCTAGATGTGTTGTAAGCATGCACGAACAATACATACATAAATAATTAGATATAGAAGAATATAAGAATTATAACATATTGTTTTATTATTTTGTATTTTTTACATGGCACACTCTCTTGGAGATGTGTGATTATATATTTACTCATATCTATGTAATAAGTGTCATACACATTGCAATCCTATTGGTTCATTATTATATTCTTTTCTTTATTTAATTATGTTATTGAATTTTATGCACCTAGCATGGGATAAGCTTGATTAGGTAGTTATCTACTTAGGTAGGTTGTACTTGCATCATACGACTTGTGTTTTCCTTGTTTGGTGTAGATGTACTACACACATGGAATACATCTTATTTATCCCATATTTTTTGTACATTCACATCCCATCATTGTATCTTATATTTATCCACTTGTAGCTCTTGTATGACAAATCATTCATAAATCATGTATCATTTGTATCCTTTTAAGAGAATATAAATATTCTTTCATATTAATCATATGTGTGCTTTCCTTCAGGCCTTCTTGATCTTAGATGGTTATCTCCATTGTCAAATCTTAGAAGGTATTAGAACAATTGAGAGACTTGGGTAAGTCTTTTCAAAATATCTATGATTCTAGATTTTATTTTTCTTAAAAGAATTAGTATGACATTATCTTACATTGAATGATGATATGGATATTATAAAATTTTGATTGAAACAAAAAATTCTATAGGAATTTATATTTGTGCCTTTATATTTTAAGTGCATTTTAAAGCTTGGTGGAGAAAAAATGAGTTCACCATTGAGTCTAGAGCATTTGAGATAGTGGGTTTTACCTTTGTTGCATCCAAATTGGACATTGGAGGCTATATTTGTGAAGGTTTTCACTTGGGAGGTGCTTATATGATCCAACAAGTTATCATAGTTTTGGAGCATTTTGAGAGAAATTTGACCCTATCATTATGTCCATAAGGCTCAAAAAACATAGATTAACTACCATTTCATTTAATTTGAAGCACTTGGTCTAAGACCCTGTAATATTTTCTTTTGTTATCTTTTCAAGGAAACTACCTAGTTACAAAAGGTCATATGCCTCATGCAAGTCTCAAAAAAGTGAATTTAGTTTCATTGGAGAGAGGACTTCTCTCAAGATTTATAGAAAGTGGTCACAATAATAACATAGAGTAGTATTGAGCATCATATGATGGTGTAAAATAAACCTCTAATTCTAATTTTTGGTGAATCTTTCTATCATGAGTTTCAAAAAATGCTAGATCTTGTTATATATTATAAGTTAAAGTAAATCTATAGTTTCAAAATTATAGCCTTATTTTGACATCTATAAGACATCAATATTAAGACCACTTTGCACTTTTTGGAAAAAAAATTTATACATGCACTACTTATAAAGTGTCTCAATAATCATTTTTTGTTAGGGGATCTCTTGATTGAGTAACTTTGCAAAGGGGTGTTAATTTGTTTGTATTTGGTTTTATTGGTAGGTCTCTTGATTATTTTTAAATACCTAATTTGAAGAGAATATCATAGTTTGTAATGGGTATTTGATAAGTCCATCCTTCCACTCTCCAATTAAATGGATATAAGTATAAGTCCTAGTATGAAAAAATATTGAAGCATTTCTATGTGGTTGGTTTTGTGTTATGTCAATATTAGCACTATGTGTACCACCATTCACATTGAGTACCCACATGCCCTATGGACTAGAATTTGGGAGATACATGGAGATCCAAGTGAGCCTCCATTCCTAGAAGATCCTAGTATGGGTTTACATGTACCCTTTGATGAATTTTGACCATATTCTCATGATATAAAAAATTAATTTGCTAAATGGGAATAAATTGAACATCATGATGACACAAAGACTTCTCCTAATACTCATCCTCATACAAAGACTTCCATTAATTATTCTATTTATATGAATTCTATTGTATATCAAAATGGTTTATCTTCTTTGTCTCCAAGTCAACATCTTGAAGCTATGACTTATATTCTAGCACTAGTAGATTATGCTGATGTTCAAGAATTTGGAAATTTTTAGATATAATATGCTCGACTAAAATTTCAAGTATTTTCATTGACTAAGGTTCTAGAGACATGTATTGACATTCCATCTTTTGCTTCTATTAAATTCAATATTTCTTAATACATGATTTCTAGTGATTTAGTGCAATATAATCTTCTTTGCCTTCTAGAGATAGGTCCTTAAGATGAGTCCTTAGAAAATTCAACAGGTTTATTTTATGAGTCATTTCTTGTAGACTTGGAAGACATGTCGAGGACCTAAGGTTCCTCTTTGATGGTAGTTCCACAACATTCATTGCTTACACACATCTAGTGCATTTTCTTTGTTAGTCTCACATATTTGGTACTTTATAATATCCCCTTAAGTTTTTTTTGAAAATATCAACACAATTTCACCATTGTTAGCGTTAGCTCCAAATATAAAACAGCAAGAGTAGTAACCCTTCACCTTTTGATCACCAAGATCCCAAGTGGGCAAGTTGAGAGCATACAATGTCAGGGATCGTTAGCAAACTGGAATGTAATTATAACTGAACATACATGGTGAGCTGACCATAGAATGAAAGGAAATTAAGAACTCAACCACTCATGCAGGGAGTGGAGATATTATCAATTAATAAGGTGGTAAGCCAACCATGAATCCACACTACCACTTATTCAGAAGGGGGTATTAAAATACAAGTGTTGAACGTAAAAATCAGACTCAACCACTTCTTCAGTGGGAGTATAAACAAGAATATAAAGCGTAGATTATAAATAGTTGTTAGTACTACTATACCAGCTTTACAAAATAGATAATTAGCTGCACAACAATTCAATTTTTTGTCTCCAAATACATCAAATTATTAGAGAAATATTCCCTAATTATTATAACATGAAAATGATCAGAATTAAGCACATTCAACAATATATCAGATTTGATAAGTAACAGAAAATTAGACTAGCAGTATTGAATTCACCAAAATGTTTGTATCTCTCTCCAAACACATATGATGAAGATGAAACTGAATGCAAATGGAAGCTACGAGTTGGGTGATCAAGTGCCAATGGAGAAACCTCGCCAAATATCTCTGGATTATTTGTGCACACTTCCCAATGCAGCCACAATGAGAATCCCAATCTCCAAAGAGGGGTGACCAGCTCTAGAAATTCATAGACACCTTAAAAAAATATGAAACTTTATGCAAAGGGGCGCCCTAGAAAGGGAAAACCATAGAGCCAATACCAGAACCAAGAGAAATTTTCCCAATGAGCTATGAATGAAAACGTGCTATAGCCAAGCATGAACTAGCAATAGTAGAATAGATTATACAACAACAATCTACTTAAATAAATTAGAAATTGAAGCTCTATCTACACTCCTGAGTGAAGCATAGTCTTTAGCTAGATACTATCTTTCAAGCACAAAGACTAGAAGAAGAAGCTAAGAGGTATGCATTCCTCGAAGCAAAGCTCTAAAAATATTTCAGCAGCATAACATTATCATAATTTCCAAAAGATAAGAATGAATGAGCAAGGATTGAATAAATAGACTTCTCTTGCCATTCAAATCACCTCTGTAACTCCCAAGAAGGAACTAAATCATTTCATCTTCCCAAGAGGGATGCCACCTTTTTGAAAGAAATGAATTATTAATAGAACACTTTATTTCACAACTTTGGCATCCAAATAAGGTAGCAATTAAAACTACTTTTAAAACATTAATATTCTCACTTAGGCATCCACTTAAGAAGTCCCACTTTCTAAAACAACTTGAAGTTGATCGCCTAGGCATGGGGTCCAAAAAGCAACATTGAAAAATGATTAAGTTATTAAAACTTAACTCCAAGAGGAAAGATGAAGCCAACGCCCCAAACTAAATTGCCTCACTACCAAAAATAGAATGATGGACCGAAATGATTGTGCTACTGCTAGGATGGCACCGCCATAAATAGAACTTACTAGAAATAGAAAATTACTATAAATAATAAGAATTTACAAACTTCATTTGAACAACAACTAAGCAATTATCATGACTTACTAAAAATAGTAAGTGTCTAGAAAGGTTGACAGAATCAGATGCATGTTACACCCCATGGAGATCTCTGAAAACCCAGAAACCTTTCCTGCATACAAGGTACCAAATAGGAATGCATGTCATTTTAGTGAAATGCATGTTACCTCATTCTAAAGCTCTCCAAAAACCTAGAAAGCTCACTGCCCAACTCTTGCATGCAAGCCTTCAAAAGCTCAACTGAAACCTCCTATAAAATAGGAAACCCTAATTTGCACTTCTAATTATCCTATGGGTTTTTGAAAATAGGCTAATTCTCACTAAAGAGTGTAGGGATAGATTGGGGACATTACAACCTGCCCTTCCCAAAATTGCTTGTCCTCAAGCAATGTCACTACACTCCAATCATTAAGACTGATCCATACTGAGCTAAGTAGGATCCCAGGGTCCCATGTCCATCTTTGAAAAGACCCACCATGTTGATGTTGCACCACTCTAATCATACAAATGAAGAAATTGTGCTAATTCTTCTCTAAACTCCCTCATAAGCCCAAAAGGTTACCATTCATGAAACTCAAACTGAAAAAACTTGGAAGGATTGAAATCAAAATCTTGCAGTATCTCACGCCCAAAAAACTTTGAGGAGTCAATATCTTCAATGCCAATGACTAGCACATTCATGGGAACAAAGAATATTGTCTAATCAACTCAAAAAAAATATCATTAGCATAACTCATCAAAGTATTAATCAGAGTCATGATAGCCCAAATGACTCCTTCAAAACTTCTTGCAAAGAAGAAGCAACTCTTTGCAAAAACTCAACAGCCTCATCCTCAAAACTTCTCAAGGATGTACAATACCTTCTCTGAATAATACTGATACATCCAAGAAGACTCCTAGCAACTTCTGCCAATCTCTCTCCAAGAGTCTCAAAATAACGAACCCAATCAAGAAAAGGTTCACTGCCCCAAACATACGTACTAGAGAATGTATAAAGATAGCCGCTGGAAAAGAGCTTGATCATTATCCAATATAGATTCAAATCACTCCAAATAATCATTTCTCCCATTTGAGGCAAAAATCATCACTAATAAGAGATTGGTAAGTTTGAAAATGAATGCACTAGCTACCAAACAAGATTGAAATGGTCAACTTGAGATTTGATTTAAGGAAAATCAACATCCAAGAAGATAAACAATTGCTGCAAAACTGAAAATCAACATCCAAAATATCACATCTACTATCCACAGCTGAAAACAACCTCTATGAAGACTCCAACACCACATAGAACCATCCTTTACTCAATTTTTTTCTCCAATCTGCCAGTTGATGAGCAAAGGAACCCTTTGAATGGTTGGTAAAGTAGGAGACAACACCCAAAGATATGATAATTTGATCCTTATTCCACCAAATATCTTTCTTTCCATATGAAATAAGCTCCATCAAACCATGTTGAGGATCCCAAGTATATCTATACCCAACTGAAAATAATCCCCAACACATCAGAAAAAATATTCAACACATCCCCAAGAGCTAGTCAGAACCAATTGTATACTCAAGAAATTGGTGTCAAAGATGGGGAAGTCGTCAAGAATCAACACTTCCCATATGGAGACTGAATCCTATAAACCTCTTATGTATTCACTTACAAGCAAGCTTGGAATATTATCAATCAGAGAGTGTAACTCATCCTCATACTCTCTAAGATGTTTGAAATCAACTAGCTGGTCTTCTACCTCCATTGCACCCAACTGAGCATTCTCTAACATGCACTTCATTTATTCAATCTCAAGAGTAAGCTTATCAACCTTTCTCTCACTTCCTTGGAATGCACCAATGGTCTTCTTTGTGAATTTGTAGGCATAATCTTGATCTTTAATCCAACATAGATACTTTGATTTCATAATCTCTAAGGAGTCTTTGATGATTTACATATTAAAGAGAGTGGCTCCATCCCTAACTCCTTCCTGTATCTCTTCAATCAAACTATGTGAATGGTCAAATCTCAATATGACATGCACCTCATCCTTAATGGATATCATGAATTGACCTTCCCACTCATAAATATGCTAGGATGGTGAATTGCTGGTAGGCTGCATATCAAAATTAGAACTTTGTTTCTTGTCTTCGTTGCCCTCATAGCTGCTCCAAGACTCTTATCTTTCACCACCCATCAACTGAAAATGTTCAAGATCATGAAGAGGACCAGATTCTACCAATTCTTCGGGCTTTTGTTTACAATCAGCTTCATGAATTGGAAAATCAAATTTGTGTTTGAGATCCTTTTTAAACTTTTCATCAACAATGGCTTGTTGGTCTTCTAAATCTATTTCACCTTCATTGTCTTCTTGATTACATGTTAAGGTAGCCCCCAACTCGATCAACGATTCATTATGGGGATTTTCCATGCAAAATTCTTTGTCAAAGACATATTCTCTTCCAATGGCCATCTCATAGCTTGCAATGAAATCATAATTTTGTATTTTATTTGGATCAAAGGGAAATTTATCCCATACAGGTTCCTTGACAACCTTAGGTGCCTTCACACCCAGATCTAAAATGCTAAAGGGGTGATTATTTTGATAAAAAAGAAAGTGCTCTTCATACTCCTCTTGGAGTGTTGACTCTATGAATGAGTCACCATCTCACTAAAACTGATATCTTCATAAGTATTCCCCTCCAAGGGATTATTTTGATAATCAAATGATTCAAACCCAAGACCACCCATGTCATCTTCACTAAAATGAAGTAAAGGGTCATCATTACTAGTTGTTTTGAAAACTCTATCCTTCTTGTATTCAATAAGCCCTTCATGTGTAGGTATATTATTGATCTCTTCATTAGTAGTCACAAGCATACCAATGAGATCTTGTTGATTACTTGTCATAGATTCTTTATGTATATCCAAAACTAATGTTGCCTCATTACACTCATCCTTAGCATGTGTAGACAAATGTACATCAATAGGTACATCTTGAGAATCCGCCATAGAATCATTGAGAAACAACATTTTATTCCCATCTTCTACATTAATTACCACCTCATTTATCTACTGTCTTCTTCAAGTGAGGCTTCAATTTTCCCTTACACCGATTGAACAAATCTTTGATCAATAAACTAACAATAGAAGAATTATTTCCTTCTTGTTCATGAAATTTTTAGTAGAAAAATAGGACTTTTAGGAATGTCGTCCATTTCATTGACAGTTAAAACTAAAATGTTTCTCATTCCTATAACTACATCCTCATTTTGTTCACTCCAAGTTGAAATGAAGAGGTAATGGATCCAATAATATATTCAATCTTGCAAACCCAAATCTATCAGCAATATACTTGTTTTGAGATTTGAAAATGTCTTCAAAATAGCATCTCTTCTGGAGTACTGACTATTAACAGTTTCATCAAGATCTTGAAAGCTTTCTACAATCATGTGTAGAACCTTCTTCTTAGTATCATCATCATAGGGCACCAAGGGTGTCAAGATTCTCAGCACTTCACTGAGGCATGAAGTAACCAATAGATTGATTTCTTCATATGGATGCCTCAACCAATAAGGATATTTTAGAGAGGTTATTGTAGGTGTTAATGTTGTTTTGATTAAATTTGAAGGTGACTGCTTCACCTGGCTCAAACATTGTTCCAAATTAAGAAATATTCTCACTTCTTCATCCCTTGTCATAAATTCTGTAATGAGCCATGTTTCTGTGATGTAAAGTGACCTTGCAAAACTCTTTTCTTCTTCAGAAGCCATGATCAAATCTGACATCTCACAGTTTCTACACTTCAGAAAATGTATCATCTTTAGGAACTTCTAGAAGTTGAAATTGAATTTTGTTATGTCCTTTGGTGTAGTATATGTCTCCTCTATCACTCATTTGACAACTGAAGCACTGAATTAATTAGATAGCAGGAAAATAGGCTCTAATACCACTATAATATCCCCTTAAGTTTCTTTTGAAAATATCAACACAATTTCACCATTGTTAGCATTAGCTCCAAATATAAACCAACAAGAATAGTAATCCTTCACCTTTTGATCACCAAGATCCCAATGTGGGCCAGGTGAGAGCGTACAGTGTTAGAGATCGTTAACAAACTGGAATGTAATTACAACTGCACATAGGCGGCGAGCTTACCATAGAATGAACAAAAATTATGAACACAATCACTTATGCGACGAGAGTGGAGATATTATCAATTAATAAGGCAGCAAGCTAACCATGAATCCACACTACCACTTATTCAATGGGGGGAATTAAAATACAAGTGCTGAAAGTAAAAATCAGACTCAACCAATTCTTTAGTGGGAGTATAAACAAGAATATAAAGTGTAGATTATAAATAGTTGTTAGTACTACTATACCAACTTTTCAAAATAGATAATCAGCTACACAACAATTCAATTTTTTGTCTCCAAATACATCAAATTATTAGAGAAATATTCCCTAACTATTATAACATGAAAATGATAAGAAATTAAGCACATTCAGTAGTATATCAGATCCAATAAGTAACAAAAATGTAATAGAAAATTAGACTAGCAGTATTGAATTCACCAAAATGTTCATATCTATCTCCAAGCACATCCGATGAAGATGAAACTAAATGCAAATGGAAGCTAGGAGTTGGGCGATCAAGTACCTATGGAGAAACCTCACCAAATATCTCTGGATTATTTGTGAATGCTTCCTAATGCAACCACAGTGAGAACCCCAATCTCCAAAGAGGGGCAACCAACTCTAAAAATTCATAGAAACATTCAAAAATTATGAAACTTTGTGCTAAGGGGTGCCCTAGCAAGGGAAAACCATAGACCCAATACCTAAAACTGAGAGAAATTCACCCAATGAGCTATGAATGAAAAAAAATACTACAGCCAAGCACGAACCAACAATAGTAGAATAGATTATACAAGAGCAATCTGCTTAAATAAATTATAAATTGAAGCTCTATCTATACTCCTGAGTGAAGCACCGTCTTTAGTAAGTCCAACTAGGTACTATCTTTCAAGCACAAAGACTAGAAGAAGCTAAGAGGTATGCATTCCTCAAAGCAAAGCTTTGAAAATATTTCAGTAGCATAACATTATCATAATTTCCAAAAGATAAGAACGAATGAGCAAGGCTTGAATAAATAGACTTCTCTTGCCATTTGAATCACCTTTGTAACTGTCAAGAAGGAACTGCATCATTTCATCTTCCCAAGAGGGATGCCACCTTTTTGAAAGAAATGAATTATTAATAAAACACTTTATTTCACAACTTTGGTGTCCAAATAAAGTAGCAATTAAAACTACTTTTAAAACATTAATATTCCCACTTGGGCATCCACTTAAGAAGTCCCATTTTCTAAAACAACTTGAAGTTGATCACCTAGGCACGAGGTCCAAAAAGGAACACTGAAAAAATGACTAAGTCATTAAAACTTAACTCCAAGAGGAAAGATGAAGCCAACACCCCAAATTGAACTGCCTCACTACCAAAAATAGAATGATGGATTGAAATGATTGTGTTGTTGCTAGGATGACACTACCATAAATAGAACTTACCAAAAATATAAAATTGCTATAAATAGTAAGTGTTTGCAAACTTCAGTTGAACAACAACTAAGCAGTTATCATGACTTATTAAAAATAGTAAGTGTCTAGAAAGGTCAAGAAAAAATCAAATGCATGTTACACCCCCTTGGAGATCTCTAAAAACTCAGAAAAACCCATAAACATTTCTTGCATGCAAGGTACTAGATAGGAATGCATGTCATTTTTGTGAAATGCATGTTACCTCATTCTTAAGCTCTCCAAAAACCTTGAAATCTCACTTCCAAAATCCTACATGCAAGTCTTCAAAAGCTCAACTGAAACCTCCTATAAAATAGGAAACCCTAATTTGCACTTCTAATTAGCCTACGGGTTTTCAAAAATAGGCTAATTCTCACTGAAGAGTGTAGGGATAGATTGGGGAAATTACATACTTGTTGGAAGATCTCTTGATTGAGTGGTTTCTATGAGGTGTATTCATGTGTTTGTATTTTATTTTATTGGGTGGTCATTTATAACTAATTTGATGAGAATGGCATAGTTAATCATGGGTATTTTAGAAGTTCATCCTTCCATTATCTAATTGAACAAACAAAACTATAAGTTTTGGAAAGAAATAATCTTGAATAATTTTAGGTGGCTTCATCTCTTGTCCTATCTCTATTGATGTGTCCTTGAACCAAGTTCTTATTGGTGGAAGGATATATGGTATGACAAGATTAATCATGTCACATTATTAGTTTAAGTTATGTAAATATCAACACTATGAGTGCTACTATTCACATTGAGTGCCCCCATTTCCTATGGACTATAATTTGGGAGATGCATGGAGATCTAAATGAACTTTTTTTCCCCAAAAAATCATATTATGGATTGTCATGGACTCTTTGATATATTTTAACCATATTCCCATGATATAACTAAGTAGCTTGCTAAATGGGAATGGCTTGAACATTGTGATAACAAAGTAACCTCATAATTCTCCTTCTTCTCATACAAAGACTTTCTTTGGTTATTCCACTTATACAACTCATATTATAGATTTAGAGGGTCCATCTTCTATATATATGAGCTATCATCTTGAAGATGATGACTCTTATATTCTAGTATTAGTATATTATGTCAATATTTATACTTGGGAATTTGAAATGGAAAATTTTTAGGAGATATAATATGGTCACCTAAAAATTCAAGTCATTTCATTGACTAAGGTTCTAGAGACATGTTTTGATATTCAATCTCTTGCTTCTACTAAGTTCAATACTTCATCCATGAATTGCAGTGATTTAGTGCAATATAATTTTCCCTTTCTTCTAGAGATAGCTCCTTGCGATGAGCATTTTACCAACTTGTTTATTTTATGAGTCCTTTCTTGTAGAATTAAAAGACACTATTGAGGATCTAATATTCCCCTTTGATGATAGCCACAATAGTCATTGTCTACACATCTTTGGTACTTTTTATTCATTAATATTCATATGGTTTTGAGAGGTCACCATCTTTAGTTTGGCCTAGGACCCCTTATTAAATGATTCTACCTTTCAACACTAGCATGGAAATATTTGGGTAGATTCCAAATATTATCAATTTCTTTCCTCTTCCCTCATATTCCTTTCAAGAAGGGGAATATTTTTTGTATAGAACTTTGTGTTCATTTCTATTGAAGAGGATAAATGTTGTTTTATGATCATGGACCATCTTCAACAATTAGTGTTGAACATCCACCATTGTTATAGTAGACTACACATTGGTCAAATGCATGTTCTCTATTATATTCTCTCTTCTAGGGGAGTTTTTCTTTACATGATATTTTTTCCTTCTAAGTTCTTTTCAATGTGGTCACCTAGCCTTGTTCTCTTCATCCTCTCTTTTCTATAGATTTTATTCTCATCTTTTTAAGGGGATCATTTTGTACATGTAATTCATTTCTTCAAAAAATTCAATGTTAACCAAAAATACATTCCCTTATATTTTTGGTAAGTTAATATTGGTTGATTTCCCCCCTTTTTGTCCCTAGTATTGATTATTTTTGTTCAAACTCCTTTATATGATATTTTTTTTAGGTTTTCATACTTTTCTACCTTGGAACACCTCCCCACTAAAACCCCTAAGTTCTTTCCTTTTCCTTTATCAAAGTTTTGGACTTCTCCCTACTGACATGCTTTCCTTCAACTTATTGACTCACATCCAATGGCATCTAGCATTCATAATCCTTGATCCCTGAACTCCAAAATCCCTACATTTTTCTCAATCTACCTATACCTCCCTACACAACCCAAAATACCATCAATGCTATATTTAACTACACCACTTCTATAAAAGGGATTTTTCTACCTAAAAATGATTACCAAATGCCAAGGGTGAAAAATCACATGCAAATTCAAGCAAAGGTTGAAGAAAAAAATTCAAATCTTAAGTGGGAAAAAGGGAGCTATTTTGATTGCACAACTCAACTAGCCACCTAATCCTTGGACACCATTAATGTGGTGGTTGTATTATTAGCTATCTATGATCTATACAAGATCCTAACCATTATTTTGGGTACAAAATCCTTTTGACTATTGATCCAAGTAATATAAAAAAGGTTAGCCATGTTTTTGAGGATTTATTCTTACTGCCTATATCAAAACTCTAACAACTACTACTTAGAGCATGTGTTTAGAATGCTAGACTTGAGTATGAAAACCTTAAGATCTACAATGCAACAAAGGGTATAAAAACCCTTTGGTCTATAAGCCTAAGGATGAAAACCCTTAGATTAGGCAAATCGACTTCACCAAAGTTCATGAGAAAAAACTCCATTATTATAGATTTGACTTGTATTGCATCAAGTACATAGGAAAATTATTGTAAGCAATTGTAGGGTGATTTCAAATTATTTTATTGCTCTTGTAGTCATTGTACTAGTTGTTGTTGTGGTTATAATGTCTGTTCCTTGTATCAAGTAAATTAATTTAATATTAAAAAATTATTTTTATCCCAAGATATTTATAAATATTTCTCTTTATTTTATAAATTTTGAGTTACTAGTAATTTATGAACTCATGAATAATTGATATTTTACCATATTTGGGTGCTATGTAAGAAATCGAAGGTAAATCATCAAGGACAAATATTAGGGTTTTAAAATAAATTATAGGTTCACTAAATTTAAATTTAAATAATAAAACCACCCTAAATATTCACACACATAATAAGTATTAGGGATATTACAATCATATTAAAGTAGAAGATATTGCCATCTTGAAGGGTATCTTGATGATTTATGTTTCCCCATGATAAAGGACTAATATTTTAGATGAGAGCAAAGGAAATCATAGGCTAAGGGTCCGAGAACTAAGTATATGAACATGTAAAGAGAGGCTATGGTTGAGAGGGGTAAAAGAAAGAAGAAAATGATAGATGAGGAAAAGGAAGAGTTCTAGTAAAATTTTAAGAATCTTAACTAATATCAAAGAGATTTGAATGAACTAATAAGGAAGTTAGTAGAACAATTAAGCATGGAAAACCTCCAAGGAAGGGAGAGCCCCATAAGGAGTAGCAAAATAGTAAGAGACACCCTTATAAAATCCTCAAGCCCAATATTTCTACAAGAAGAAGAAGTTAAAATAGTCCCAATCACCCCCATGAAGAATCTTATGAAGAACAAGTGGATAGACTAATGGAGAAATACCATAATCAATTTGAAGTTGTGAGAGTAGTGTAGACACTTTAAAATATCTTGACTATATCACTTATCTTGATTTCATCTACTAACACCATTTTTGTAATAATTCATTAAATTCCCCTATTTGATTAAATAATGTTCAATTATTTAGTTAGATTCATTTTATTGTCCTATTAATCGAATAATTAAGATTATTGGATGAATTCATCATTTTAACTCTAATTTCCCTTTGATTAAATGATTCCTAATTATTTAATTAAATATCTTAATTCTTCCAACTTGCACAATTAAATAATTTTCTTAAATTGTTTAATTAACTAATTCTCCTCTAATCCTCCAACTTGCATAAAGAATATTCCATCAAGGATTTTCCCTTTTCAAATTTAAAATTCTTCCCTCCAATTCTAAATATCTCCAACATGTTTCCATGAATTAAGGGATATTGTTGAGTATCTCATGGATTATGAACCTTTGATTAATCCTTGATCCACACCTTAATGAATTATGAACCATTAATTAATTCATTGACCCACATTCACCTCTTTGATCTTCTTCCATCCATTGATTATCATTTTCAATCTTGAACATTGATCAAAATTCCTAAATTTATAAAAGTTAGCTTTTCTATCATCAATTTCATTCACAATTCTCATAAGCATCCTTACTTTCTAGAATTCTTGACTCATTTCTTGTTCAATTGTAGAGATTATCTTGTGAAAAAATCATCTTCAATCAATCTTTTTCAACATGGATAATGCATAAAATTGGGCAATCCACATCCACATCACAATTATGCATCAATCCACAATGGGATTGAGAGGTTTGCACATTAGTTAGATTCAATTGCTTTAAATTCTATCTTTAATGCTTTTGGGATTGAGTTTTTTAATGTTGTTAATTGAATCTCATTGAGTATGGCTCTATTTGATCATTATCTTATTTGATTTTAGTTCAATTATGTTGTTATTTGATCATCTAGGCTAACCATACAACATTTTGCCATGCTCGGTGGGACCCACACCCCTATCTAATCATTTTTTCGAGAGTTTGTCGACCTTGCAAGTTTTAGAGATGGAGCTATGCCTTTATTTAAAGATCAACACCTTTGCAAGTTAAGGGTTGGCACCTTTACATAAAGGGCGATGCATTTGAAAATTCCTAGTGCTTCTGCAAGACAACAATACCATGCCTTTTCTTTATTTTTGTGCTTCTATTTTTATCTTTTCTACCTCTATTACAAGTACAATCTGATGTTTTTGAAAAAGGTCGATGTCTCTTCAAAAGGTTGACTCCTTTGTGAAGCAACAATGCAACACCTTTGCAAAATAGTGTGATGCCTTTGCACAACAGAGCGATGCTTTTTCTAGGTATAGCAATGACTTAGTTTTTGAGGGTTTAATTTGATTGAACTCTAGTTTCTGGCTAACCCTAACATTTTTATGTTTCTCTAATTTTCTATGTTGAGACTAACTATATGCAAAACCTTGGCAATTGATAAGAGAAGTTGAAAAATCAAAAGCAAGATTACTAATGATGTGTGTTTTGTAGGTTTTCAATTAATATAGGATTCACATTTCATTTTAGTGCTTTAAAATGAACCCTGCAATCTTCACATTTTATTTTAGTGCTTTAAAATGAACCATACAATCTCCACATTTCATTTTGGTGCTTAAAATTGAACAACACAACTTACACATTTGAATTTGGGATTAAGAATCAACAACTTGCATATTTCAATTTGGTGCTTTAGAATTAAACTGAACATTTGAATCCTTGGTGCACTTAAAATGAATTGTGTTGGCATGTTTGGTAGGTTAGTTTGTATGTATGCTCTTTCCTTGTACCTTAGTGTGATCTTAGAAATCAGAAATATCACTAACTTGAATATTTATTGTACACCTTGAGGTCTAGTGTTATGTATTCTCCCATCTCACGACTCTCAAGAATGATCTTGAGGACCAAAAGCAACACTAGTTTTGTTTATTTCTAAGTAGGAGACTTGCTTAGGGGCCTCATCACCCAAAGTCTTTATCTCAATCATGTTTCTTGGTGGTCTATATAAAGGGGGGAGAATGAAATTTGTACCCCAAGGAGTAGCTAGCATCCTTCAAGCCAGGCTTGGTGACCCTCGATTTTCCAAGACATGCATAGGTGATAAGGAGAGAGGTGACCCCTCTCGACTTGGGAATATTAGATGAGATCTTTGTTCATGGCATACCCCTACTATAAACTTGTAAAATATAGAAGCCTATGATCCATTTGTAAATCATCAACTTAAAGTGGTGCAACATACAAGGATCAATACATGAAGTTACTTGCTATGTTCCAACCTTTGTTGAGGTGACAATAATCCCTTGTTAAGAACTTTTCCTTTCAAGGTAAGAGGTCTCAAGATCGTACATGACCTTGGCATACTCCAGTCATCCACTCATTGGATGGTATTTTATTATGCAAGCCCACTTTAAGTTGATAATCATGACCTACCACTATAATTAGGATGCGTTCTATGGAATGTCTTTATTGTGAATCTACCAATGATACCATTTAGCATGATATTATTGAAGAAGAGCATGTGGAAATCTTCCAACATCCAATTGAGGAAATCTTACATGTTGTTTATTATTTTTTATCACATTAAAAATTTCAAACTCCTAGGTTAACTTGTACATAAAAGAACCTTTGAACAGAGTGATGCCTTTGTGCAAACCGACGCTTCTATTTTTGTCAAAACAACACTTTTGTTTGCATCTCAACACCTTTGCACATCTCAACGTGTTTGTTTAAGGTAAACAAAAATATGCATATCGACACCTTTATCTCAAAAGTATGACACTTCTATTGTTTATCGATGCCTTTGTAGATACTGTGATGTCTTTGTAGTTAATAGTAACATGCCTTTGCAAGAAACAATTCAACACTTTTGTAGTAGAAAATAAATAAATCCTATTTTTTCTATAATTTGAATTGTGACAAGAAAACATCAAAGTACTTGATATTCATGCTAAATAAACATGTAATTGTCTTAATCAATCGAAATAACATAGATCTCTATTTCATGTTACTGTTGCATTTTGAATTAGTCTTAAAATCTTTTGATATCATTGGATCAATTAAACTCCATCAACAACAACAAATCAATCCATCTGCATCAAACAACCTTGAAATTTGACATAAATCACTTATGGGTTCAAATCTCTATCATAATCCCCTAGTTCAACTCTTTGCTTGTAGAATTATCATATCTCAAGTACTTGGTCAAATTAGCATCAAAATTTTTGAGTTAACTTGTTTTGGATTCATTAGTCTACTCCTAAAGCTTGTTAGTCTCATTATCACCCCCCTTAGTTTGGACTCAATGGTCTAGTTCAAGGAAGGTCATCCTCAAAACATATCCTAAACAAGAGATTTTACCTAAAACCAAGTTTGTCAAAATTCAAGGTTCCACTCCATCCACCCATCCAAACAAATTTGACCATTGATCCAAATAAGTTTAAGGTGTCTTGGTTAGCTCAAATATCCCAACAATTTTTTTTTCATACATCTTCATTAACATATCGTAGGGTTATCACATGTTGTATGGTCACAACAAGATCTCAATACAAAAGAAACATGGAGTCAAATTAAAAAAAAATGCTCCTCCTACCACAAATGTAAGTAACCAACCCTATGGAATTCCTCAAACTAGTTCTCAAGGGTATGAACTTCCTTTACCAACAAAAACATAACCTCAAACATCTCGAGTGGAAATGATCTATATAGAAGACATCACTAAAAAAGAACTTGAATTCACTCCCAACCAAATATTAGAGATGTAAAATGACCAATCTCTTGTTAAATTGGCTGAAACATTGATAAGTCAAGATCTCAACCAATACATGTAAATACTAACACAACAAGGTGCTAAACTTCCCATAGATTTTGATGTAAATAAACCCAGGGAACAACCAACAACATCAAATGTTAAAGCAAATAATCACCGACAAGGGAGTGACTCCTTAGTGCATCACATCATTGAACAAATACCTAACCCTTCTTCTAAACATCTACTAAGTCAACCCATGGTCACTTTACAAGGAGCGGATCAAATGAACTTCACGAATCAATATAACAATCCACTCTATAACACTAAAAATCTAGGGACTTTAACCAACCTAGGTTTGCAAAACATAAGCATACTCAACATAAACAATCTAAACATAAATAATCCAAACATGAACATACCAAACATGAATGTATCAAATACGAACATGTCAAATCTAAATTTGATGACTTATGGGAGTAATCCCTTAATCACATCATCCTCATAAAACATGTATGTTCAACAACAACCACCTCAACAAAACATCATCCCACAACAACACCAACAACAATCATCTCAAAATATCACTCCACAAAATTAATACACCACCTTACAACAACTTCAAACATAATAACAACTTTCCCAACAACAATTGCATGATCAACAATAGTTTCAAACTCAACAACTTACCCAACAACAATTTTTTTCACAACAAAACCTTCAACAAAATTATCAACCAAACCATTCACAAAATAATATTGTACCCCAAGGTCAATATGGATCTCCCAATGTATCTCCCCAATATCAAGGCAATTATCGAATGAGCCCTTTATTTGAAAACAATCCATAATATCAAATAGGTCCTTTACCTCAAAGTAATTTTCAATATCAAATGGGTCCCTTACCTCAAAGCAATCTCCAATATCAAATGGGTTCATACGACACAAATGTTCCTTCATATCAAGATCAAAACTTATACACTTACAATCCATTACCAAACATTCCAATAACAGATATATCCTCACACCTTCAAATGTTAGCACAAAAAATTCAGGATATACAAATGGGAAAGACGAAAAATTCATATACTATTCAAGACTTGTGTCCATACCCATTCGATAGAAGCATAACAATGCTACCCTTTCCCCCACACTTTGAAATACCAAAGTTTGATAAATACAAGGGACGCGGTAACCTTGAAGAGCACATAAGAGAATTCTATGTAGCTTGCATGGAAGTTTCCTATAACAATTCATATCTAATGCATCTTTTTCCATGCAGTTTGGGTGGGCAAGCTATAAAATGGTTTTCACATTTACCACCCAACATTAAAACATTCCAAGAAATCATAGATCAATTTGTAGCTCATTTCTCCTACAATATTGATTCTAAAATCACCTTCAAGGAATTATACACTCCTAAACAAAACAAAGGAGAAGCATTTGCATCTTTCTTGAAATGATGGAGACACAAGGTGATCAAGTGCAAATGGTCAATACTTGAAAAATAACAAGTAGATATTGTGCAAAGTAATCTAAATATAGATCTTGCTTTCCAACTAAGAATGCAATGCTTGATAAACTTTGAAGAACTTATATCCAAATGTCTAAACATTGAGCGAGCACTCGTTACTAAGGTATCCATGCAAATTTATAATCAATTGGCTAGTTCCAAGGACAAACCCCATAAATGGGCCAAAAATAAGAATGTAACTAATGTTGATGTGGTGGATGCAAGAGTTGTTATAAATACACCATCTAACTCACACACACAATAGAATACCTAACATAATGTCCAAAATGCCAATCCTTCATGAGGACCACCACCAAGACCTAACAATGTTCCTCGGTGACAATTCACTCCCTTAGGGGAGCCCATGAAATAGTCCTAAAGAAATTGATCGAGTCAAAGCACATTGAACTTCCTGAGTATCAAAATTATCCTAAATGCAAAATAAAACCCTCATGGTATAATGACGAGGAATTTTTCCAATATCATAGAACAAAAGGTCATAAGACACAAAACTGTGTTAAGCTAAAACATCTCATCCAAGACTTTATTGATCAAGGGGAAGTAAATGTCAATCAACAACCTGGGAACAAAGATCTAGGAATCTATAAAAATCCAATGCCTGATCTTGGAAAAGCTAAAGAGACGATAAATTAGAAAATGTGAATCATACCTATGATAACATAGTAGGGCATATCACTACTACTCATTCTTCACAAGATGAGGAATTGGAAATGTATCAAGATACTTTCCTAATGCATAATCAAGATCAATCAACAATGTCTAACAATGTTTTATATCAAAATTGTGGCATTAAATATGTCTAATATTGCAACATAATTCCCTCATGATTTCATGATTGGACATATTAAAGAGGTCCCAATACAAAAACAAGCCTATATCACCTCATCTAAATCCATTAATACTATTCAAGAAGCTTCCATCCACACTCCATCATCAACTCAAGGTCCATGCAAATAATATAATCTTGAACATAATGAAAATTGCTCCAAAACAAGTTAAGATCAAGATACCATATCTCTAAAATACTATCATGATCAACATAGCATTTTCCAATTCGTTAACGACATTTTCTCTAACATAAGTCAAGATGAAGATCTCACTTCCCCAAAATACTATCATGATCTAATGAGTATTTTCCAATCCATCAAAGATTTCATAAAATATGACCATAATCTTACATTGAACACTCCTACATCTACCCATGAGATGCTTACTTCTGATGCACACGTAGATGATATTCCTTCAAAGTAAGGGTCTCCTACTCATGACATCCTTACAAAGGATCATGAAATGACAAAGTTCACAAAACTTCATGGTAACATTCCATACATGGATCATGAAGAAGATTCCTACATTGATTGTGAATCACAAACATCTTTTGAAGAACAATCAAGATCAAATGTTTCTACTACTGCTTTTGAAGATTCCTAGCAAAGCATAGAAGTACTATCATTTTTATAAGACAAACCATATTCAGTGGCATTATGTCAGCAAATACATTATTAGGGAAAAGGGTTATGCCTACAGAACATGGTATCCTAGAATTAGTATAGATGGTTGAAAATATTGAACAATAAGGTATCGATTATTCAACAATCAAAGAATCCAAATATGTCAGCGATACCTCCATAATATTGAGGGAAAATTTACCTAATGCAAACATCAACATGGAAGTCATGAAGAGTCCTTATGATGAAACCACTACCAACACTTCAACCATCCATGTTATGAATAATCATCCTCACATATTTTCGTCCACTAATTGGGACCAACAATGAGAGAAAAATGCTTATAAAAAAAGGAGCATGTCATCGAAGCTAAAGAATGAAAAAAAAAAAATGGACAAATAAAATTCAAATAGATGCCAAAGAAAAATAAAGCAAACAATTCCTATCAAACTCCATTAGTCAAAGAAACTTTGGGGAAAAATAAAAAAGGGAATTTCATCCATCAAATATGTCCACCAATGCAAAAGAAACCTTCAAGAGTGACATACAAAGTATATGAAGAAGTTGGTCCTAATTCCACTCAAAATTCCATATCCACCTTTCATTGCTCACCATCCTAAGTTTGGAGAATCAAAGATCCGTTATCCAAACTATCAACCAAACCATCTACATCTCATATCTCCCATTACATTCCACTATCCACTTTGAAATCAAGAATATCCAAATCTCACATTCATCGTGTCTTGAAAAAAAAACTTTATCATAAGGACTCTAAGGGAACTCTATCATGATGTGTGCATATAGGTGAGGTTAACTCGATATTGAAGAAAATAAGAACATTCAGAGGTTACATTCAAGTGCCCACATCTTGGCAAAGAAACTTCTCTAGGAAAGATACCATTGGCACATCATGATAACAGTACCATCTACATCAGTATTGTTAATGGTCAAAGTAGCATAACAACGTTAAGAAAAATATCTCTATTCTATTTCTCCTAAAAAAAGATAGCTAATATTAAACCACCTATCTTCTAAGGTCTTGGTAGGTGGTTCTCAACTGTGCTATTATCATTCAGAGGTTACATTCAAGTGCCCGCATCTTGGCAAAGCAACTTCTCTAGGAAAGATACCATTGACACATCATGATAAAAGTACCATCTACATCAGTACTGTTAATGGTCAAAGTAACATAGAAATGTTAAGAAAAATATCTCTATTCTATTTCTCCTAAAAAAAGATAGCTAATATTAAACCACCTATCTTCCAAGGTTCTCGGTAGTTGGTTCTCAACTGTGCTATCATCATTTAGTGATCCATGCAGCTGTAATATTCAAGGGACCTTTGCTAGTAAAATGGTACAAAAAGGATATTGAGAAGTATTCTAATAGGGGGTTTTAAAATAAACAAAAAAAGATAGATCAAGGCTTTGGAACAACAAGATGTGAACAAACATTTCCTTAAATTCAAACATGCAATTTTTGTAATGAACATTTCCTAATTTAGTCAAAAATGTAGAATGAAATAATTCATGAAAGGTTCATGCAATCACATTATCCACAGTGCAAATTTAATATACGTAACACCATTCATCATCATTCTTTTTTTTAGAATTAATTTTTAATAGAAAATATCACAAGCTCATCACAAAATCAATAGATCAATAAACATTAAGAGAATAGTATCCACAAATAACACAATAGATGGTTTTAAATTTGGTATCTTCTATTGATTCTCATCAATTAAGAGATGTTTATGCACAACAAAATCCACTGGCATATGGAAAACCATTGTCTATAAAAATTACTGTTAAACTAATAAACTTCTGGATTTAACTATTTGCATAAACAAATTGTAAAATGTCTAACTGTTTTACATAAAGTTGTAAAAAATGTCTAGTATTAGGCAACAAATCTGACTTCAATTTTCTGACCTTTACAATCAAGAGAATTTTCTAACTTGTAGAAAGAATTAAACACTAATTTCTCCTTTCCAAAATCATGATCCATCGAGGCCCAGATCCATAATTGTAGGAGGCTCTTCCAATTTGAACAAGAGTATTCACTTTGCTGAGATTGCTAAAATTGGAGAAGTACGCCTCATTCTTGCTCAATCAAAATTTATTGGGAGTTTCTACTTGTTTAAAATAGAGCTGGAGTTTACTGATGTCCATAGGGCACCTGAAAATAGTCAACATTTGCTGACTTTATCCCTTTCAAAAAGATAAAATATTTTTCTTTCATTTTTTGCTAGTCTCTTTTGGAAATTCGTGGAATTCATCAAAGTTATCAAAATTCACCTTCAAAACCTCTTCATTAGGCCCATCGATCCATTCAACCTTGAACTTAGCCTCTTTGAATTCCTCTACAACCACAATGATTGTCTCTCACAGCTAACAGATATCTTTTGTAGCCCATCAAGTTTCAAACTTAATATTCATCCATTTGTCCAAGAGAGTCCCTTCAGGTCCATGACCTTCCCCTATCAATTGTTCTAACCACTTACCCCAATTATCCTTTATTTCTTGCAATGAATTCCATCATCCATTTTGGGGTAAATCTTTAGTAGTGACCTGTGTAACAATCTCCTCAAATCGACAACCTATCATGGCATTAAGCTAGATAGGGAGAAGGGGATTTCCAAAATTTGGGTTGAAGGGGACTATTGAATATTATTAATTGCATTAGGAATAGTTACCCTCATTCTTGGTCAATTGAAAGATTTATTGTGGACACCCTTTCCATATTGAATGAATTTGATGAGGTTTATATTTCCCATGCCTTTCATGAGGCAAATGGGGTGGCAGATTTGTTGGAAAATCTTGGTGTGACATCAACTAGATCTTGGGAGGTTAGTGATATCCTATTGATGGAGTTAATAGCCTTGCTAAATAATGATAGCTCCTAATTATTTGGAGGAGGCCATCTCTTCAGGTGTTCTCAAGGGTTGGCATGGTAATTATGTTCATTTCAGGATGGCACGACACTTGATGCTGGTGGTACTCATTGGAATTTGTGGGAATATGAGTTATATGTGCAAGAGGCTTCTAGCCATTATTTTACTTTGTACCACGAAAGATAGTCCCTCTTGCTTTTTGGGTGCAATTTTACCCTTGCCCTTGTTGTTTATTTACATTTGTTCCCTGTGGGGTCTCTCTTCTGTGAACTTGTCGCCATTGAAGATGGGTGGTGATAGGTGTAGGAATGAGCCTCTCTTGTGTGATGAGATCAAAGCAAATGCTAATGTCTAGGAAATTTTATAGAAAGGAGGGGTTACCCCGTTCATTGAGAAATTACATGGGTTTAAGTCGAATGTCTCTCAGAAGTTTGTCGACGCTTGGCATGGCCGAGTGTTGAGTTTTTTTGGTAGGGACATCACTATCAATGAGGAGTTTATCACAGAAGTTACGGGGATGTCAATTGAAGGAACAAAATTTTACAGAGAGAAATCCAGGTCAGGGGTTGCCAGAATGAACTTTCTGTGGGACAAGGAGAAGGAAAAAATGGCGAGACTCCAATGTGGGGGTTATGACCACACCAAAATCATGCCTATTTGGGGTGAGGTGGCCATGGTGTTGATGCATTATTTTACCTTGGATGGGAGATATATGGCTTTGTATGGGCACCATTTTGTGATGCTTAATCATTTCTATCATGGTAAGCTAATTTCTTTCCCTTTCTATCTTTTGCTTTCTTTGGAAGATGGGATTGCAAACTTTAGAAGGAACCTTAGAAATCCCTTCTTACATGAGGGTTTGATGTTGTTAATTGTGGAACACATAAAAGCTAATTTTTTTATTGAGTCCCTTGTTCCTATTAAGTCTGATAAGTCGAAGAAGAAGGAGAAGATGAGTGGGAAATGCTAGATTAAGGAGGTGGATGATGACGCTAGGATGAAAATTGAGGAATCTTCTACTTGGTTGGATGGCTACCACACAGACCGAGATTATACCCCATCTACTGGGGGTAAGAAAAGCTTTCCCAAAAATGATAAGCCCTCCTCATCGTGTATGAAACATAAAATTCAGGTTGATTGTGATGAGGAGGTTGTGGAGGGTAAAGCTAGTAAAAGTAAGACTTCAAAATAAGGGTCGGTGTGTTCCCATGATTTGGTGGAAAATTTGCAAGAGGGAATTGGGGTTAATAAGGTCAGAGAGGTGGCATATTTGGTGAAGGATTAGAATATTTAGGATTGTGGTGGTGGTGGGGGGGTCCCAGTTGTGGGGAAGGTGAATAGTGTTGTGGATTAGGAGGATTCTCCTATTGTGTTAGCGTCTAAAGACAAAGGTAAGGATAAGGTTGCTCCTCCTGAGGGTTTCCAGGAAGATGACCCTCCCATGAGCTCCCATCAGGGGAGGTCTTGTATTGGGGTGTGATGGACTTTACATAGACATCTGGGGTGGTCAAGGAAGGGGTCGATATCTCTTTTAATATGTTAATGTGGCTAGTTCAAGATGTTTAAGACCTCCATGTCAAGTATGACATGATTGATTATTGCAATATATCTACCCTAAGAAGCTTAAAGGAGAAGGATTCTATCTTCAGCATGGTAAAATCATTAAATTCCAACCTTGGTCTTATAGTGGAGGATGTTGCTAATCTGAAAAAAGATCATGGTCCTAGGCTTTCCATGGTGGAGAGGAATTCCCTATAATTGTGTAAAGACCTCAATGTTATGATTAATCTCAACAAGGAGAAGCTTGAGTCCTTTGCTGAAGGTTTGGTGTTCCTAAATGAAAAAGCTAGGGAATGGATGGGGAGATCTCTGTTTAATGAGCTGGTGAACCAGGATGAGGGTGAGGATGCTGAGAAGAGTATGCAGGCTACTAACTTAGGCACAAGGCCGAGAATTCGGTCTCAGAGCAAACCAAAAAGAACAAGGTGGTGCCAAGGAAGGATGTTGAAGAGATCATGGAAATGCACAAGGTGATATCTAAGGATCTGGAAGCAACTAGAATGTTAAAGGAACTTCTTTAGACACTACTCTTTATGTTCTCTTTTGTTTGGTTTTTTGTGTCTTTGGTTGTTGTTTGTTGATGGTGTGTTGATTGTTGTTTAATCAGCCTGGCTTTTGTGTTGGTGGGGCAACCTATCTACTTTATCTTTGCTACCTTTTCTTTTGTACAAGGTTTTGGGGCCCCTTCAAAACTTGTTTTACGTTAATAAAAAAAATCTCTTTAAATATACTAGTGTGATGCCTTATATCATATTGAGCCTTGAGGAGAATTGTCTTGTGTTAAATATGTACTTCAGAACTGAAGGTAGTGATTCTAATAGCCTTCTTGAGGTATTTAGGATCCTCATCACCTAAGATTCCTGACTGGATCAACATCTACCTGGGTGTTTTATCAATAGTCTTCAATCCTTTCAAAAACTTCCTGTACTTCTCCCCTTCCCACCATTCTTTTGCCTTCTCTTTGATTTCCTTGAGAAGGGTAAGAGCTTCATCATATTGTTTGTATCCTTCCTCCAAAAGCTTCTAATTTTCCTTCTTAAAATCATCAAACCAGTTGTCAGACTAGGTAGTCTTCTTTTTCATGGTGCTCAACTCATCCACCTCCTTACGACTCATCAATATGGGAAATTCTAATGAGGATGATTGTTTTGGAGTGGATTTAATAAGTTCTTTCAGAAACCTTTTCATATGCCCCACCTGAGCCTTGAGATCATCCTTGGCTTTCTTATCTTTGATCATTCTTGATTTGGTAGTAGTGGCCATAATGTTAATGAGGCTCATTTGCTAATTTCTTGTTTGCTTACTTAGATTGATAGTACTAATTTGGTAATCTGAAGCTTGCAACTCCCTATCATCTTTGTTAGCCACTAGAGTTGCAATGTCTACCACCAAGTCCCCATCATTAGTGAGCCTTGTGGAATGAATGGCTCAGGGTTTCTTCTTGGGGTTCACTTTATCAACCTCCTTCACCATATCATCCCAAGTCACTGGGTGGGCTTGAACTTGCTGCCTCTTTTCCAGGTTTAATTTCAACCATGTAGGAGTAGTAGGCCAATTTATTACCTAGTGGGTGCTCAAAGGTGTTGATGAAGGAGATGTAGGATGAACTGTTTCTACCCTTTGCTCTAAGGAAGTCTTTTGCTGCTCAACTTTCTCTTTTAGTAGACTTTCTTGCTCTATTTTCTCATTCTGATCTTTTATTTTTTCTATCTTCTTCATCTCTAATTCCTTCTATAGAGCCTCTTCCTCATCTTTCTTTCATTGTTCTTCCTTTTCACAAGCTAACTCTTCTGCTGCTTTATCCTGCTCAACTTTCTTTTGTGCTTCTGTAGCCTCCTCTTCTTCACAAGCTAGCTCATCAGTAGCTTGCTTTTGAGCACTTTCCAATATTTCTTTTTGCTCTTCCTCTATTAACACACCATTCATTTTTTCCTCATTCCAAAGGTTCCCCTCTTCGAACTCAACATCTCTTGCCTCAAGTTCTTCCTTAAAATATTCCCGACCTTTCCCTTTTCCTTCCTCACATAAAGGAGTTTCCTCATAATCTAAGGGGACAGGTGATTCTGATACATCAATTATCGGGGCAGCTTCTATAGTTGAAGGTACAATGGGAGGGGTATCCTTAGTTTGCAAAGGAACAATAGAAGGACCCTCATGGGTAGTTTCCTCTCTGGGGTACACAATAGCTAGGGGTTTAACACCCAAACCTGAAACCACTCCCGCAACGACAACTTGATAAGTGGCTTTAGCCTATTCCAAGGCTTCCAACCTCCTTCATTGTGTCTTCTTCTATTGCTAGGATAGGTTCTACTATCTGTGTAGCACCTTTCATCAACCTTTATATTACCTTGTTTTGGTTGAAGAAGTGGGATCACTGTTAGAATCTTTCTTCCTTGAGACCTTAACCCTTGGCTATTTGAGATGAAGATTAATCCATTTTAGACTTCTCTCAACAACTACCTATGAAATTTTATTGATGTTTATTTCTTCTTTCTCCATCCAATTAATTGGATCCAAATCCTTTGTAGCCACTTGATCCATTTCATATCAAGGATGAAGAACAATCCCAACATAAGAAACCCCTTTCGGTATATCTTCTTTAACTCCAAAATATCTCATCTGTAGAATAGTCATCCTCTCATATAATTTTCTCCTCACTTCAAACTCATCTTGCAAATTGGCCCAAAAGTCCTCGAGAAGTGGCTTGCGGAAGGGAAACAATGAAGCATATAGCCCATTCATTTTACCCTTCAGATCAAAGTTCTTTCTGGATGTATGAAGCTTTAAATTCAAAGATTGAAACTCTTATGTAGCTAACTTAACTACTACAGTAGGAGAACAAGAATAAAACCCCAATTAGATTGGGAATGAGTGGTAGCTAGCATTGTGTTTATTAGAAAAAATTGCATTTACCTCAACTACTTGACAAGAAAACTCCATCAAAATCCACGTATCACCATAACACCTTGGTAGTTTGAAGGGATGCTTATCAAATCCAAAGAATCTGATATAAGTGGATTTGGGGTATTGGATAAACCAACTTCCCCATTATTCAATGAAATCCACGGCTTCTCTTGACAGCCTGAAGCCAACGTCTCCCATGTGCTAGTTGATGAATACATATAAGAATGCATCATTGACTCTTTTGAAATTCCCTTCTGATGCCTTCAACTCTAGTTGATCATAATGTTCCCACACCTTCTGTTTGAGACCATCTTCAAGTGTTCCTACAATAGTCAACCTTCCCATTTGAGCAACACAATATATTACATAGGAAGACATATAAAATGTCTTGGTTTCCTTTACCTTGACCATTTAATTATGGATATTATCTGAGATCAACTACCCCCAATCCAAATTTTGTTGTCCATCTATAACTAATTGGATAAACGTGAACATCCAATTCTCAAAGGCATGAGAATCCTCCTTTCCAAATGCCCTAGCCAACAATGTTATGATATGCCCAATATCCTCAAAGAAATTGGACCTCTTGGGCGTAGGTGGTACTTTCTTCACTAATTTCTTCTCTATTTTAAGCCATCTCTTGTTGATAATATTTTTATTTCCTTCTACATCTACTACCGATTGTTTCAATGCATCAGCTTTAGACATGATTTTGAGATTAGAGTGAGGAGGATCAAACACCAGTCTTATCATCTCTGGGGTCAAGCCTATGATCTCATTTCCCCATGAATCAACGCACTTCCTTTGAGTTGGATTATAGGATTATGCAATAGCTAGTATGAATTTTGGACATTGCACAACAATAGGGAATGTAGCCACATGTGCCAACCCAAAATATGGAATCTTTTTGGCCCTCAGGGTAGCATCTTCTGAAAAGGTATCATAATGAAATTGCTTCAAGTCAATATGGCCCACCAATGTATCTGTAATCTTCATGACCTCAGACCCAAATTTGGATGGCACTGGATTTCCCTGGAATTTGTATTTCATAGTGATGGGAATCAGTTATGACTTTAACTTCTTAGTCTTTGTTCCCTTTGGTACTTCAGCAACAACCTCTTCCTCCAAATCAGACATTTGTTAATACCTGCAATAGAGACATTCATCAGACAAAAAGGAGAAATGTGAGGGGTAAAATTATCATAATCATCCATATTAAGTATTCATTCCTTCAAGAAAATTCCCATATACAAGTTAGTCTTGTGTTTTCGGGTCTTGAGTTCAGGGTAGAACCAAGAACTTGATCATTTTAAGCTTAACACTTAACCTTGTCGGAAGTCAGGATCGAGGAATACCTTGAACCTTACACTAATATAATATCCCTACATATTATCAGACATCAGAATCAAGCTTCAAATCAATACTTATACTTTGTAAAAAGGTATGTCTAAAGTTGGGATTAGGTTAACATTAAGCTCATAAACTTGTAATGGTAAGAAGGTTTCAGTTGTGTTTTAGGATCTGATCCCCCAGTGTAGTCAAAAATCAGGATCAGGATTGCACTCACCAACAATATTCCACAAAATGGAATTGGTTCAAGATTCACCCCAAATTTTGATACTGATGCAAAGTCAGGAATTAGAACCGGGATATCATTTGAGACTGGACTCTCAAGAAATGAACAAGTTTAAGTATCGCCCTAAGTTTCGATCTCAATGAGACATCGAAAGTCAGAATCAAGATTTAATTTGAAACTATACCTTTTGGAACATGAGTGGGTATGAGTTAGTTTTGATTTTCGATCTCGACATTGTGTGAGAATTCAAAATCAGGATGATACCTAGCACTAAAACTTAATACTATGTCAAGGGTTTGGTTTACTTCTAAAGTTTGGTCCTAAAAGTAATGCTAGGTTGGAATCAAGGCATGAATCAATTGGTATTTTGACAAAAACCTCTGAACATAGTAAGGTCACGACCCAAACTCCAATTTCGATAAAAGATCAGAAATCAGAATCGAGACATTGATAGGACCTGGACCTAGGTAGTGTTAACAAGCCAAAGTTTAGTTCTAAAACTTGATTTCTATAGGAATGTGAGAATTTAGATCAAGACAAAACCAAACATGAAGGAAATTAAATGAATTTAACAATATTTTCAAACATGCCTTTGGGATTGGGATCGAGATAGTTTCGAAATCATCAGAAAGACCGATTCAAACACTTAACCATATTTCCATTTCTTGTGAGAATTAGACATGGGAAAACATAGGGTTTTGACTCACATTCTACAATAGTAAAAAATTTAAAGTTTATCGAAGTTTAAAATAGACTTGACCCAAGTGGTATGAAAACCCTAGCTAAACTAGGGCACGACGGGAACGAGAAACCTATAAAAGAAACACAATAAAACAACAAAACAAAATGAAGGAAAACCCAAAAGAAAAAGGGACGATGACACACTAGAGGGTGCAAGAAAATGAAAAACAAGAAAAACCAGAAACAAGAAATAAGAAATAAAAATGAAAAGCAAACCAACAAAAGAAACGAACTAGTAAAACAAAAACACGCAAACTAGAAACAAAAGGAAAGAAAACGAGAAAACACCTACCTCAAGAAAAATGATAATAAATTTGACAATATGGTGAGAAATCCAACTCGACCTCAATCCCCAACCCTTTGCTTTGTCCAAATACACAAGCAATAATGGGCAAAAATTGAGGAGTAGTGGGAATATAAACTTGTTCGTGCGTGTGAATAGGTGGCCATTAATGCGGGGTGGTTTGAGAATCGGGGTTAGGAAGTTACTCAGACAACACCAACGTGAAACACAAAGGCAGGTCGAGAGTCAGGATTGGGGAGAAACTTGGCACCGAAACCTTCAATGAGTGTAAAGTTTTGAAAAAGTTATGAAATCCGATCTTGACAAGTAAGAAGAACAGACACGAGAATCGGGATAAAGATGGAACCAAGAACAAGAACATTGTAAAAATTCTTAGTTCCAGTTTTGGTCCGATATCTAATTCTTAAACACATAAGGAAAAACAAAAGGGTCAGAAATCGAGATCAGGATAAAAAATGGAAGAAGAACTTTGGAAAAGTTTTTGGTTCTAGTCTCATTTCAAAACCCAAATATGATAAAACAAAAACACAACAAGCAAAATGCAGAGATAAGAATCGAGATGAAAATTGGAACAAGAACTTTGGAAAAGTGTCAAGTGCCAGTGATAGTCTAAAACCCGAACCCAACAAACAAAGGAAAATAAAGACTTAGGAGGAAAAAGACAACTCCCAAAGCCAAAACAAGAACACCAAAAACAAAAACAACAAAGGGGGACCCATTTTGACCAAAAACAAAATGGGGTGGTTATGCAGGGCATAATAAGTACCGCTAGGTGGTTCAACATGATCTCAATATTTAAAATCATAAAAATAAAAAAATCAAGAAAACAATAAAGAGAAAAATCATCCTCTAGTGAAAACCACTTCAGTAGTGCTTTAGGCAAGTACCATGATGAAAACTTGGTAAACAAGCATCATGTATAGAATCAAGCATCTATGTGTACCATTCTAGGTGGAAGCATCTCCTCCCCTCCATAATAAATCCAACATTCCATCCATCATAATAAATCCACCATCTATCCAATCAATTTTTCATCAAAATCTATGATTTATCTTGATCTTGACAAAGGTTTGGGGTACACTTCAAGCTTGCTCTTGATAATATATTGACATGGTCCTTGACATTGATCCTATTCTATCCCATATAGTCCCATAGCCTATATCTAGCACTATGCCGATGATCATGCTTTATTCCATCATCTTGATCTATGCGTTCATTCTTGGAATTCTAAACATTGCTAGGCACTAGGGGCAGGTACTTGCTTCTTGGATTTGAATAAATTTTGATCCATGTCCTATACCTCACAATGTGATCTTGACATCACGATCTAGGTATGATCCATAAAATTTTCAAAAACATCAAATAACTTTAAAAACCTTAAACATCCAAAACATGCCAATATCTCAAAACATTTGTAAAAATATCAAAAATCCAAAAATATTTGTAGAAATATCAAAAATCCAAAAATATTTGTAAAAAAATCAAAATCCAAAAACATCCAAAAGAACTTAGAAAATCCAAAACATTAAGAAAAAACATCCAAATAATTTCAAAACTTGATAAAAATTCATAAATTAAAAATGTCATTAGCCATCATGTGCTAATATTCAAGTCCAATAATCGAACTATGAAGCATTTGTGTAGTTATGTAGGCAAGGTCATCTCCAATGAGCCCTCGAGGGATAGGTATGTCCTTTAGGTCCCGTTCTTTTGGTCCAAACATGTCAAAAAAGTAAAAAAACATCCAAATATTTGAAAACACCCAAAATAACCTCAAAATATCCTCATGAACTCAAAAACACTCAAATATGTTCAATATTCCAAAAATAGCCTCAAAACATTTCAAAAAGTCAAAAAATTGAAATATTCCAAAAAGAAACAAAATCACCCATCCTATTTTCACTTCTCATTCGTAATAACTTACCATTCATAATAAAGCACGTCATCCTCACCTTTGGAAAAACAAATAGAAACAAGTACAATAATTATCAAAACATAAAATTTAAATGCAAAATCATGAGTCTTGATAATTATCAAACATGTCAGTTAAACCTCACATCGACAGCCTATCAAACATCTACAACCAATGACCATACAATACATGTCTTACGGCTAGATCTTTCCTACAATAGACATCATTTCAGATATCAACCCAAAACATCTCTTTGGCAGGAGATATGATGACATTGAATATTTTTGTCATTTTGATATTTTTATTTATTTATCTTATGTTCTATTCCAATGATCTCTCGAGGATATCTAAACATGATTTATAGAGAAAATAATGGGGCATTGATCATTGCTTTCATTTGATGTGCTTGTTGGATGTTCTTGTAATATGACCTTAGAAAATACTTTCTTTGTGTGTGCAAGAATATTCTCAAGTAATATAATGACTAGGACATATCAGGTTCTTCATACCTTTTGTGTATTAGTACCCTTACTTCAATGGCTTTATTTTCTCACATGGTCAAACAAGGTTTCCATATGTCAGGTATGAACAAGGATACTCCTATTTGTTTGTAGAGTCGAAGTCCACACGTTAGATACAAAGTTTCCTTGGTTCTTCATACCTTGGTGCATCATGTCTACTTGCTACATCAAATAAGGATTGCTATGATGAAGTTAAGCATAAGTTCAAAAGCAAAAGAAAAATCATCTATCCTATCTCATCACATCCAATAAAATCTTGAAATAATCATAGGTTTATTGGTATTCTAATCAACATCTTCATTCTATTCTATTCTATCATCATTCTATCTTATTCTTGTATCCATACTAACATTTATATCCAAGTATCACAACAATAACAAAAAGAACATATGTATCCATCCTGCATCCACAAATCGTCAACATACATCTCATATTATGCATCCTGCATAATCATCATATATCATATAAAAAGTACAAAAAATAAATCATCCATGCATCCATCTTGTATCCACAAATCATTAGTAACATGCATATCAAATCATGAACATCATAATAGCACATGCATCCATACATATATCTGCATTCATAATTAAAAGATTAAAGCATACATAAACATCATGCAATGGTCGCATCAAAATCACTCATCTCATATATATCGAAAAAATATATTTGTCCTGATACATCGAATGTGTGATATACATAAAAATTAAAAATGAGGCTATCAATAGCCGATGAATGAATATACATCATAAGGTCTATCTACATCAAAATATGGATACAAAAATGTCTATATACAAAGATCTACCTTGAGCTCCCCTGGTCATCTCGACCAAGAGTAGGCTGATGTAGTGGTGGCATATGTGATCGAACCTGCTATCCACCTGAGGGACCTTGTGATGGTTTATCAACTGATCCACCCTCTGATCTACTGGGGCTTAAAGCACTCCAATGCAAGTAATTAGGCTTTCACCTATGAGAAGGAACAACCAGGTGGTATAAAGTCTTGTAATAAGTGAATTCACTCACAAAACAAGTGTATCTAGCAAGAGGGATAACCTCCCCCTAGGCCTATAAAGAAACCTCTAGTTATTATCTCCTAGCAGTCTCCTATGCTAACTATAGCTTTATCTATTGATGTTGAGCTATCTCCATGTCTAGATGGGTCTTGAGATGATCCTGCTCAATAGTCCTCTGATCTTGCTCTTGTTTATAAGTGTCTCTCCCTTGATGGGCCTAATCTCGCTCTTTTCTATAGGTATCTCACTCTTGGCATGCCTAGTATCTCTCTTATGTGAGGGTTTATAGTCTCCGATCTGGCATAACGACCACCTGCTATTGTTGATATCCATGACCCTGAGGGGGACCCTGTGGTGGTCCCTGTGTTGGAACCTATCCTAAAAATTGTGCCTCCACCTCAACTCTTTGCCTTTGTTGGTGTTGTAGGTCAAACTCACCTTTGTATCTCTTCCCACCTACTACTCTACCAGTGATATCTATAAATCTAAAAGGGAACCTAGTGGAAAACCATGCATCATAAGCTAGAGTGGTCCCAAGATCATCAGGACCACTTGTGTACACCCATGGAAGGGGAGCTAAACCATCAAAATCTATAATGATTTTTTATGGTACCACTTGTGGTCTCCACTCTACAATATCTTTGAAAGTGTGGGTGAACATAGCAACATAGTCACCTTTCAGACCATCCTGTTGATGAGACCATAAATTGTCTCATATTTTGTCAAAGAAAATCATCTATTTCTTCCTAATGCATTAGTGTTAAAGTGGATTTGAGTAATGATTGAAAGTTCTTTAGTTGTTTAAGGTAGAATGTAAAGAAAATATTTGATTTATTTTTAGTAATTAAATGTGATCCAAATTGCCTCTAATATGTCTCCATGAAGTGTTTAAAATGAAATAATGCAGATAAATGAGTTATGAAATAACTCATGGTAAGAAGAAGCTTCATAGACACTTGTAGTAGAGAGCTCTAGACACTTGAGGCAGTTAACTCCTGAAAGCTTTAGAAGACTTTGAAGAAATAATGAGAAGATATAGAATACTCTCAGCACACTCCAACATTCATGCAAAATCATGGAGCATTAGTCATTCCTAAATTAATGGGATGAGTATTTGTTTCATGTTGAGTTTTAAGATCTCTCACAGTTATTAAATTTCATGCTTCCTTCTTCCACCAAAGATAGCTCAAGTTACCACATCAGTCAAATGTTGTTGCATGATTATAGCATGTTATTCATACCAAGGATCAATTATTTGGTTGAATGAACTGAAGAATAATTCATTCATTCACGTGGAGAACTAAAGGTTCCCTAAAAATCAAGTGCCCATAAATTGTGAAAAATGCAGTCTCAGTAAAATAGTGATATCTCCCTCGTTTCTCAAAAAAAATCAAAAATTCAAAATGATCTAGAAAGTAGATTTGAAGGGATAAAAAACCTTTTGAGAATTTGGCATGATTTGTAGTAGAGAAGGAGCAGTACGTGTTAGAAAATGATAGAGAAAAAAGTGGCATGATGGAGGACAACAACTTCAATTTTCTTAAAGTTTTGTAAATGACCCCTCAAAAATAGGATCTTAGATCCAAATTATTAGTGGATTGGTTGGATAGATATAGAATATGAATTCTATAAATACAATGTAATAATTTGATCAAAGGGAGGGGATTAGAAAGGATTGTTTTAGCCTGAGGAAATAGGATAGTTTTAGTTTCATTTCCAACAATGTATTTCCAACTTTCTATAGTAAATTTGAATTCAAGCAAGCTTTTCATTTCTAGAAAGTGTGAAGTAGTTTAGCCTTTTCAATTCTTGCAATTTTTCCTTAGATTAGTTACTTTTCATGCAAATTTCCTTTCATGCAAATAGGATTTATTTCTACAAGTAGAATAGACTGTCAAGCAAGTTTTCCACTTTCTCTCTTGCAAACAGCCATGGACACCGCCTTGGATTGATAAATTAAATGATGAGGATTACAATGACCCCATCACTAGTTGCTCCCCAAATTATCTCACCATGCTATCAGGAAAATATCACTCCAAAATGTGAGGGGTGTGGACCAGTAACCACCAAGTATATCTCTAGTAGGGGATATGCTTATCATCATCACCTCATGCCTCAATTTTTAGCCAAGGCCTCAATGTGAACTCGGTCATGTCATCAATGACACATCGCCAATAAGCCAACTCACTTGTATGGTGATGAGTAGTCATGATATCATATTGGTATACCATAAGATCTCCAACATCTCAATCTTTGTCTACAACCATTGGTTTGAGCACAACAATATGCTCCTATGCCCATATATGAAGGAGTGTGACACCTATAGATAAGATAGCTCCTCCCCTATATACAACCTGGTGCATATCAGGATACAAATGAGCCAATATGCAAGGACCCCAAGCATAGATGCAAGCCCCCTCCATGATACTCTCTAGCATGATCCCCCATCTAGGGATGAATAAATTGGATCATCTATCTAGTACTAGTAGTCCCATAATAAGTCCCACAATAATAAGAGTCACATTGTCACTCTAGTTGATGTAATGCTAAAGGTCAAGTTTTCCTCCCTCAAGCTCCATTTTTTCCACCATCAAAACTCAAAACAGAGCCTTTGTGCCATGATCAACATTATAGACAACTTGCTCACCATGTACCAAAACCCTTAGGATTCGCCAAACATCCTCAAGCATAACAATTGCCTCTCCTATGGGTAAATGGAAGGAGGAAGTATTTGAATGTCAACGCTCCACCAAAGCGATCATAAGCAATAGATGTGTTTGAATTTTTGATATGTACACCATGTAGTATAAACCAATTGCGCCTAGAAAGGTAACCTCAGTCTCTGTAAAGCTAGTCATCCTTTGTAAAATCAATGGTCTTCACTCCCGGGATAGGAGAGGACCTAGGGTAGCCTACACACATAACACACACAACATCAATTTCTAATTTTTTTGCAAAAATCTAAGTCAAAATCTCTAAAAAAGAAAAAGTGACTCACTGTCCAAACAAAAGTATCACCATTTTATAATGGCATTGTAGTATTGCAAAGTGTGCCTTTGTCAGCAACGATAAAAGTGTTAGAACTAAAATTGTTGCAAGTATGAGCAAGTTTGGCGGTGTTGTCATTAATGTTGTCATTTATGTCAACACAATTCAGTATGTTGCAGATTGTACATGTATAGTTGAGATGCTGTGAGTACATGTAGCTATCTTCATGATGTTGCAAATGTGCTAAAATGATGAGTTTCCAAGTGCTTTTGAGAAAATTAATAAAGAAGAGAAGTTAGAGTTATGAATGTGTTCAGAATGTGCTCTGGTATGTGCTCCACATTTCTCCTGTGTTGATCCTATGCTTGTGCGGATCTGAAGGTTTGCTAATGGTGATCTAGTGGTGATATCTCCTAAGTTGTAGTTTTTGGTTTGACGGGATGTGAAAGTTACGGTCACCGGTGTGTGAACTGTTCTAGCAGAATTGGTCTTCTGTGGACTGGGAGAAATGTTTATGCTTCACAGTCCTCCGTTATTCTATTTCAGATCTTTCAGATCTGGAATATGTCTTATATTGGTGTTCTCTTGGTTCTAGCAAAGATGCGTGTGGTTTGGCGATTCAGAAGTCATGTTTCTAAGTTGTTGTATGTGTAGTCTGCACATTCAGATGGACTAATGGAAGGAGTTCAGTGTTCGAAGATTGTTGCACTTGCTAAGGATGTATCGAAAGGAATTTGAGATGTGTTCTCATGCATAATGAAGAATTTTGCATCGTCAGCGCAATATCTTCTTGTTGGAAAGTGTGTACATCAATGTTTATTTATGTTTTCATTAGGTTTGGCTGACCTGGTGTTTACAATTCATTCAAAGAATTAAAATTAATTAAGGAAGTGTGTGGTTGATCTGAGACATTATTTTTGGTCTTGGTTAAGTATTTTTATTGGTCCACTCTCATTCTTTTCCACCGTGGGAATGTTGAGTTGCTGACCTAATTTGAATTTATGAAATGAAGTTTATGTGGCTGACCTTGGAGAAAGTTTCTAAGGTTGAAGATGGTATAAATGCAAGCTGGATTGCGAAGATTTAGATGTAGATGAAAAGTGACGAAGTAAGCCACAAATCAAAAGAGCAGAAGTGTGTAAAAGTGAGTTGAGGCAACCGTACTTCATTGTGATGATTCCTGAAGGAAGTGAGTTGAAGGTTTTTGCAATCTTCTGATCAAGGCTGCGGATGTGTGTTTATTGCTATGGTGGATCTTTTGTTCTCTTTTGTATCTGTAGGAAGTGAGTCTCTCTGTTGGACAATGAGTCCTTTCTATAGGCAGTGAGCCTTTGCATTTGGACAATGGGCCCTTGGAAATGAGCCTTTGTATTTAGTTTTATAATCTCTTTATATTGTGAGTTAATCCTCACCGTGGTTTTTCCCTCATTAGGTTTTCTACATAAAAAATATGGTATTCAACGTGTTAATTTACTTTATGTTATCTGCATTTCATGTTCATACTTAATAATAGAATAGTGTGGTTGAGGGATTGATAAGTGTTGAAGTTTTGAATTTGAATTTGTGTGACAACTGATTCACCCCCCCTCTCAATTGTCCTGCGCCTTTTAACAAAAATTATAAAAGCATTGCTCAAATTGCAAAGGCATCACCCTATTCCAAAACCTAGTCATGTATGCAGGGCTTTGATGCTTTTGACAAAAGCATCACTCTAAGTTGCAAAGGTGCATCATTGAGTTACAAAATAATCATAGCAAATTGTAACACCTTTGTTGGTCCTAGTTCTAGCCTAGCTTTAACTATCTCGAAATGCACAAAAGTGAAAATTAAAGTGGTACATACTCGACCACCAGAGTTAGCTGGTCTCTGGAACTCATGAACTTTATTAGCTCGATGTACAACTCGAACAACATGGGCCATTGTGTCAAGTGATTTGTAGAATCTCAACTCATAAATCTCTTAGGATCTCTAGAACTCTCAAAGCGAAGTGTGCAAATGAGGCTGAAATACACCCAAATGAGCATATATGCTTAGCAAAACCTAGGATTTTTGCCTTGTAACTCAATTTTATAGTTTCATATTCAGTCAAGGTCACTTTATTAGCTTCCTAAGACTTATTTTTTTCCTCTAGTCAACCAAACTACTCTCATGACCTTGTCGTGATCTTGACTTGAAAATTAATTTTTTTGGCTGATCTCTTGAGGGGGTAGCACACAAGAATTGTTTCATCCACTGGGGCACAGTGGGGCATCAAGCAAATGTACTACTACTGCAATTTTCTATTGTACTATATATATTCCAAAGTTGTGAATTAACTAATTAATTCAATTTAATGATTTTATCCTTAAAAAAGGTATATTTGGTGTCCGTTGGGGCATAGTTGGGCATCAAGTAAAATAAAAATAAAAATAAAATTTGTTCTAAGCAACATCAATTCTTTGAAACAATGAAACAAGTACCTCGCTTCAAAGAGGGGAAAAATGGTGACACTTGAAAATGTCCTGACTATATCATGCATCTTGATTTCATCTACTAATACCATTTTCTTCGTAATTCACTAAATTCCCCTATTTTATTAAATAATATTTAATTATTTAGTTAAATTTGTTACACCTTGTTGTGTATTTACCTAGTTAGTATTACCTAGCTAGATGAAATACTTGCATAGATGAGTGTGTTTGTAAATTTGATGGAAATTAATGTGATTTTACCTTGTTTGTATGAATCATTGGAAATATAATGAATTAATGGTTGATTCAGATTGATGTTATATACATGTCTTAATTCTGACTATAGAATATATAATGTGAATGATTGTTTTGTGATCAATTGACTACCTTTGCAAATGTGCCAAGTTGGTTGCAGGGATAGGTTCACACCTCTGGAAGGGAGGGGAAGTATCACTCAGGAGAAGAGTTTTCGTCTGGTAACCCTTAAATTAGTCCAACTGAGCTTTCACAAATACACTTTTAGATTGGTCAAGTCAAGTCAATAGTTACAAGAAAAAGGTATGATACCTTGGTTTGGTTGTTTGTGAACTAGGAGGGGTTTCAGTTTGATTGTGAAAACATACTTGATCAAGTGTTTGAGTTTCTTTGTATTTATGAGTACTTCTTTATGAGTGTAATCGATGAGATATATACATAGGATGTATATATACATACATATATGCATGCCTACGATGAACTCATACACATGAGTAAAGACGTATATAAGTATACATAGATAGACGTATCTATGCATGCTTATGGACGGATTACCCATATGCATGAGAACATTGGATGGATAAAGTGACATATATATATTTATATGTATACATATATTTAGTGTATATATGTTAGTTGATGTTATTGTAATTGTGCATGTTTAAATATTTGAAAGTAATGTTATATATATATGTATATATATATGATGAATATATATGTATATGTGTATATATATATTGGTATACATGTATGTATCGACATGAAGGCAATGCCCATACAAGTATATTAATATATATAAATATACATATTTATATAAGTGTGTATATATATATATGTATATGGGTGATATTAATTTGAAAATAAATGAATATAAGTTAATGCATTCAAATATTGAATGACATATATTTATAATTGTATAAGTTAATATATATATACACATATATAATAAAATGTTGAGCTATTTATATATATGTATAATTGATATATATACCATGCATATACACACACACACACATATGTGTGTATATATATATGTATATATATACATATATATATACAAATATATATGTATATATACATATACATATACATATATATATATATATATATGTGTGTGTGTGTGTGTGTGTATAAATACATATATATATACAAATATATATATATGTGTGTGTGTGTGTGTGTGTGTGTGTGTGTATACATATACATATATATGTGTGTGTGTATATGTGTATATATATATATAAATACATATATATATATACAAATATATATATATGTGTGTGTGTATTATAATATTTGAATAAGCACTGATTATATATTAAGCGCTGATGTTTTTTACTATACATGATATGTATATAACACATATCTTAAATAATGTAAAGCACAACTTTAGTGTGTAGTGCGCAATAAAGGTAACGTTGTAAACACCTCATAAGTGTTATCATGCTATGTAAAATGTATGTAGTATTTCAAGAGGCATGTGGAAATGGTTATAAGATAGTCAAAAGTATTGAAGGCAATTTGAAACGCATTTAAAAGCTTTGACTTAGTCTTTTATCTAAAAACACCAAATAACACATAAGAAGTTTATGTGGTGCCAAATTATGAATAACTACATACCTTTAGAAGTCTGTTTAAAGTTCTCTGTCCAACGATGGAAGCCAAATTGAATGGTAGAATAAGTCTATTAGAAGTTGGCATTGAAAGAATCACCTGTGTGATAATTTACCTTGCATATCTGAATTGTATTCTTGCTGTCCATGGATGAAGCGAATTGTTGTGCTATTTTTTTGAGTCTTAATTTTGAAATCTACCACCTTTTATTTACCATGTTGAGTCAGATCAAATGAGCTGAGAAGTGTCGATTCTTTTACCTTGTTTCTAGCTTGTAGATGCTGATTTTTGTGTATAAATAGAGGTATTCTTTACCTCAAAGGGATACATATATCTGCATTCTACTGCTATTTTTTGAGAGTTGCTCTATTCTTCTGAGTTAAGTGAGAGAGTTTGAGAGAGGTTTTGCAAGAGTATATTTGAGAGATTTTGTGAGGGTAATTGGGAAGAGTGGAAGTGATTTGTTGTCAAGCTATAAATTGAATTGAGGAGGCTAGGATTGGAAACCAACTAGATCGATTTGGAGCTTTGTACTTATAGGAATGTTGAATCTTACTCTTTTATGCTTTGATTGACTTTGGAATGATTTTGTGGATTGCTTTTTTTAATTTGGAAAATGTAATATGTTTTTAGGGAAATATTTTTTGTAACCTATGTGCAATTGAAGTCACTTGTTGTTTATAGTTTGGAATCTCTATTGCTTGAGTGTTTGTACATACTCCATATTAAGGATTAAGGAGTGGGTGTATATATATAGTATAAGTACTTCAATAGAGTGGAGTCTATATAGCTAAAGCTATATTTGAATTGGTAGGTTATGAAAACACATGTTTTACCTATTAGATGAGTCACAATGAACTTAGCGTATATAGGTTATTCTTGGAATAGGTTGAATCTAATGAAGGGGATAAATTATGCATAGAATATGAATGGTCTTAACAAATCAAGCTAGAATGGTGGATGAGCATATGACATCCATTTTGAATTAGGGGTGATGAATACTTTGGCCAAAGTGGTGTAATTCACCATTGGTTACACTATCAGTTCATTGTGGTACCTTTGAGCATGCTAGTTCAGGATTTTCATACACATAGAATGTATACACTATATGGTAAAGTTTTAGTTATGTAGGACACAACACTAGCTTAGGATTGGATAATATTTTGAGGTTTCCAAACCAAAGCTCTTCGTCGAAGGGTAGGGCCATCTTACCATATGTGGTAGATGTATGGGGGATTGCAGTTAGTTCATGGATGGAAAAAAAGCACTTGAGTGATGCTTCTCCTCTCAGTCGGCAAGCCAATATTTGAAGGGGGATTTCCTGTATCATTTGTATTTCTAGTGCCAATGAAGCTCAGATGAGCTATGTATGTTCTTGTATCTATTTCTTTGAAAGATGGAAAATGTATTTTGTATCTAGTTATGAAATCATTTCTTGGAAATATTGTACATTTCATTGAATGAAATGATAAAGATGAATTATTGGTATACCAATTATGCATGTCTTGTTTTTGAAAAGAAATTTTTTATCACCTTGTGCTTAGCAATTAGATTAAATTCACTTGTGGTAAAACTTAGGAGAATTTTTTTTGGAGTTGAGCAAGGGGCATGTTACACATGCTATTAGAGCTAGGTTCAGCTCTGGAACTTATGTGCTCACTATGTTTTCCCTTCCAACATTATGTGAATCTAATGTTTGGAAAATTCTTGTGCCAAGATGGTGCGTCCCAGGTTAACTACAAGAAAGTAATCGGGAATGAGTGTTACCTAAGGGCCAAGAAGGAAAAAGAAGCCCTTCTTTGTACCATAGAGGGAACTAACTATGACAATGCCATTTGGATAAGTGATACCAAGACAATCAGAAACACTCTATTGCAAATTAGCTAAGAGAATAGAAGGATGAGAAATGAAGCCAATTTCAACTATTTATCTTTGGTCTCACTGAAAAAATTGGACTCACTATCACTTTCTAGGGATATACCCTCAAAATGTAGCGTCAGTTCAACTATGTTGTTTAGAGACCCTTGTATTTTACCCATGTTTGTAATAATTGTTATAGACTCAAGTGGCAAGTCAGAGGGCTATGTACCTCACAATTATGTATCAAAAGATAAATCCAAGGGATACTATCCTTTTTGGGATAGAGAAGAGCAAATAAGAGATGAACAAAAATGTAAGGGGTATACCCCATTGAGCTATGTACTTGAGAGTGAATCTGATGGATGCTCTCCTCTTGAATATTGAATAGTCAATCAATGTAAATGAAAGGAAATTAAAATCCTTACGAATAAATGAAAAGTTATTTTCTATATCAAAACTTGTGAGCAAAATAGAATAAATCTTGTATGTGAATGTTTTCTCTTTTGAAAAGTTTTCAATATATCAAGTTACCATGATAGGATCTTATTTAGATGAACCTTCATGTATAACTTCTTCTTGAAAGGATGGTGAGAACAAGGAATAATAGTAGAGAAAGCCAAGAAGTTGGACAAGGTCCAGATAATACTGAAACCAAGTTGGACCACATTTTGGCCATCATGCATGAAACTAGGGCAAGGATACAAAATCTTAAACAAGAAGTGAAAGGAAAAGAAAAAGAAGAGCAGGAAGTTCCATTAGGTGAAGAGGAAGAAATACCTAATGAGGATGAAGGAGAGAATTCTCATGATCTTAATCAATCAATTCAACATAGGGAAGAAGAATCTTTGTCCAAATCTAAAAGTAGCAAAAGAAAGCATGTGACAATTGAGTTGTCTAGGGATATGAGAAAAGTTACCCCACCAAAAATTGAGGGAAGCACCAGTGGAGATGAGGCCAAGGCTTAGTTAATTCAAATGGAAAAATATTTTGAAATCAGAAACTATTCTAAGGTTACCAAAGCTGTTTGGGGTGCCTTCCAATTAGCGGGAGAAGCTTCTAACTGGTGGATGAACAAAAATATGGAACTTGGTCTTAGTTCCCTAAATTTAACTTGGAATGATTTTTTGAAATATTTTAGAAAATATGCCACCCCAACTCTTTTATGACCAAAAGCTGATTGATTTGCAAAATTTAAAGCAAGGTGAAATGTTGGTGAATGAATATTGGGAAAATTTCACTCATCTTCTAAAGTACGTGCCAATGTACCAGAAGGATGAACATTTTTGAATTAGAAAGTTCATCATGGGGTTGAATAGATCAATAAGAGGTGAAGTGGATGTACATGGTCCAACCACTATGGATCTAGTATATGTAAAGGAAATCAAGCAAGAGAAAAATCTCAAAGCCATTTTAATCCACCGAGAGAATAGGAACCAAAAGAAGTTTGGTGGGTCTCAAATAAATTAGGTTCCAAAGAATTCTAATGGAGCACAAGAATCTCAAAGGAAAGGGAATAAGGGATCTCACAACAACTAGAATAGACCAAGAAGAGATCGTTGAGGTAACAAAAACAACTTCAACAATGCTAGAGGAACTACTAGTAAATTTGACAAGTCTGCGAGAAGGAAGGGACCAGCAGAAGGATGATTTACTTGTGGAGGGAATAATTATGCCACTTAATGTCCCAAAAAGCCTTCAGGATCTCAAGTGAACAAAATTCTCTCCTCCAGAACAAATTGCATTTTAGCAGAAGATCCATGTAGTCTTGGACAATCAACAGGCTGAATATCGGGTCACACCTATGGAAACTCTAGGTATTTTGTTTGGTATACCTATCTCTATACATATTGATATTGGAGCAATAATTTTTTTTTTCACCTAGAGTAGCTAATCAAATGTCTAGAGAAGATAGATTTATGGAAAAGTCTTAGGTTGTTGAGTATGCAAACCAAACAAGAGCAACGATGAAGCAATGGTTGTTCGAAGCGAGGTTGAACTTCCTAGTTTCTCAACTGAAGTAAACATGTGCATAGCACCCCTAGGATCTTATGATGTCTTCCTAGGAATGAATTAGCTATGGAAACATAGAGCCAAAGTAGATTGCCATTCCAAGGTAGTAGAGTGTCTAGATGATCTAGGAAGTTGGGTGACATTGCAAGGAACACCAAGAGAGATTAATTTGTGATATATTTCTGCCATGCAAATTCTTAGGGTGAAAAGAAAGGTTGCCAACTATTTACAGTTAAAATAGAAGAACCCAAGGAAGTAACTCCTCAAGATAATGACATGGATTGTGAACCATAAGATTCTCTTGAGATTGAAGGAGAAATAATGGAATCTGGAGAAATGAATATGGAGAATATCCCATTTTACAAAAAATTGTAGACATATTTCTAGATGAGTTACTTGGATTACCTACAAAGAGGGTGTTAAATTTCTCTATTGACATTGTACCGGGATCTAAACCTATATCCAAGGTGCCTTATAGAATGACTACTATGGAATTAATGGAAATCAAGGTATAGTTGGAGGAATTATTATCTTAAGGGATTGATAAGACCCAATTTTTCACCATGGGTAGCACCAGCGATCTTCGTGAAGAAGGATGGAACACTACACATGTATTGATTATCAAATGCTTAACAAAGATACAATAAAGAATAAGTACCTTTACCACATATCAATGATCTTTTCGATCAGATGCAAGGAGTGGCTATGTTTTCAAAGATTGATTTGCAACCAGGTTACCATCAACTGAGAATCAAAGATGAAGACATTTTCAAGACTGCCTTTAGAACTAGATATGAGAATTATGAGTTCATAGTCCTACCTTTCAAACTTACTAATCCACCTATGGTATTCATGAACCTAATAAAAAATGTTTTTAGAGATTGTTTGGATAGGACTGTTTTAGTATTCTTGGATGAAATATTAATTTATTCCAAGAATGAAGAGGAGAATTGCAAACATTTAGAGATAGTTCTCCAACAGTTAAGAGAACATAACTTGTATGGAAAACTCTCTAAGTGTACTTTCTTTCAGAAGAAGGTGTAGTATTTGGGTCACGTAATTTTAGATGAGGGGATTTCAATGGATCCAGCTAAAATAAAAGTAGTACTAGAATGGCTAGTACCTAAAAAGGTACCAGAGGTTAGAAGTTTCATGGGTTTCGCTGGCTACTATCAGAAGTTTTTTGTAAACTTTTCCAAGATAGATTTTCCTATTACTTCATTAAAAAGGAAAGGAAAGAAGTTTTAGTGGATGAAAAAATGTCAAGTAACATTTGATCTACTCAAGGAGAAGCTGAATACAGCTTTGATATTGAAGGTACTGGATTTGGAGGGTGACTTCACTGTCATCACAAATGCATTAGGAGAAGGGATAAGTGGAGTACTGATGCAAGAAAGGTAGGTCACAACTTATGAATCAAGAAATTCAAATATCTATGAACAAAATTATGCATCACATGATTTAGAGTTAGCAACATTTATCCTTGCATTGTAGATGTGGAGACATTATTTGCTTGGGAAGCCATTTAAATTGAAGACTGATCATCATGGTCTTAAGTATTTTTTTACCCAACCTAATTTGAATGCATGATAATGGAGCTAATTAGAGTTGATATCTAATTATGACTTCAATATCAATTACATCAAGGGAAAAGAGAATCAGGTTGTCGATGCCCTAAGTCGTAGAAGGCATATTGCCTCAATGGTATCCATTTAAACCAACTTTAAGGGATAAGTATTGTAGAAATCCAAGGGTGACGAGTATATATGAGAAAATTAAGCAAGCACTCATGGATAATTTGCAAGATGCAAGGTACAAAGGATTTCATTTTTAACCTAGTGGATTGTTAAGGTTTAAAGGAAGAATTTATGTACCTAATTTCAAAGAGTTGAGAAATATGGCGTGGAAAGAAGTGCATGAAGCACCATATGTTGGACACCTAGGTGTGACTAATATGATGGCTAATGTGAAGCCTTTATATTTCTAGAAAGGGATGAAGGAAGACACTGTTGTATTTGTGGCAAGATGCTTAGAGTGTCAAAGGGTGAAAGCTGAATATCATCACCCAGTAGGTCTTTTGTATCCTCATGATGTTCCTGAGAGGAAGTGGTAAGTCATTAGTATGGACTTTGTGTAGGGTCTTCCTATGTAAAGGAATAAGCACAATGCCATTTTGGTGGTAGTAGACAAACTTGCCAAAGTAGCACATAGCTCAAAAATTCGTTCAAGAGGTGTTTAGATTACATGGGATTACTAAGAAGATTAAATCAGATAGGGATGCTCGTGTGACATCTAGGTTTTGGAAAACCTTGTTTTCCTCACTTGGAACTCAATTGAATATAAGTTCTACATATCATCCAAAGAAGAATGGGAAAATTGAAAGGTTGAATCAAGTATTAGAAGACCTATTGAGAATGTATTGCATGGATCAATAATACAAGTGGGAAGATTACTTTCCTTTAGTGGAGTTTGTGTATAACAATTCCTATCATTTTGCGATTAAGATGGCTCCTTTGATGCATTCTATGGTCAATAATGTCAAACTCTTATAAGTTGGGATAAGATTGAGGATAGGATAAGTCTTGGACCATAGATGTTGTCAAAAATGGAAGGGAAAATTGGAATTATTAAGCAAAGGCTAGCTGAAGCCAATGATAGACAGAAAAACTATGCAGATTCTAAAAGAGTACCTATACAATTTGGACTAGGGGAAAAGGTATTGTTGAGAGTGAAACCCCAAAATATTTCTATCAAGTTTGGAAAGTTATCCAAATTATCTTCGCGATACATAGGTCCATTTGAGGTTCTAGAGGAAGTAAACCCTGTTGCTTACCAAATTGTGTTGCCACCAGCTCTTGCTCAGATGCATAATGTCTTTCATGTCTCATACCTAAAGAAGTATATACCAGGTGATAATCATGTCATTGATTGGAATGCTTTACAAGGAAAAGACCCAGAAGTGGTAACAATCAAAGGTCTATTAAGGTGCTTAGATGCATAATCTTCACTAACATATAGGTTCTGTAGTGAAAAGTCTAGTGGGACCAATATATAGAAGATTCTGCTACTTGGGAAGACTATGCTAAAATAGAGCAAAAGTTTCCACATGTTTTACATGATTTTGAGAGCTCTTGAAAACAATATTTTTGTGTTGTGTTTTATGCTTTATATCTATGTTTGCTACATAAAATCATCGGAGATGATGATTCACAAGGGGGGGGGAGATATGTTACACCCCATTGTGTATTTACCTAGTTACTATTACTTAGCTAGATGAAATACTTGCATATATGTGTGTTTGTAACTTTGATCAAAATAAATGTGATTGTACCTTGTTTGCATGAATAATTGGAAATCTAATGAATTAATGGTTGATTCAAATTGATGTTATATATATGTCTTAATTCTGACTATAGAATATATAATGTGAATAATTGTTTTGTGATCAATTGAATACCTTTGCAAATGTGCCAAGTTGGGTGCAGGTTCAGGTTCATGCTTTCAGAAGGGAGGGGAAGTATCACTTAGGATAATATTTTTGGTCTAGTAACCCTTAAATGAGCCTAACTGAGCTTTCACATACACACACACACACACACTTTTAGATTGGTCAAGTTAAGTCAATAGTTATGGGAAACATGTATGATACCTTGGTTTGGTTGTTTGTGAACTAGGAGGGGTTTTGGTTTGATTGTGAAAACATGCTTGATTAAGTGTTTGAGTTTCTTTACATTTATGAGTACTTCTTTATGAGTGTAATTAATGAGATATATACATAGGATGTATATATACATACATATATGCATGTCTACAATGAACTCATATGCATGAGTGAAGACATACATAAGTGTATGTAGATAGACATATCTACACATGCTTATGGATGGATTACCCATATGCATGAGAACATCGAATGGATAAAGCGGCATATATATGTGTATACATATATTGAGTGTATATATGTCAGTCAATGTTATTGCAATTGTGTATGTTTAAATATTTGAAAGTAATGTTATATATATATACGATGAATATATATGTATATGTGTATATATATTGGTCTACGTGTATGTATCGACGTGCAGGTAACATCCATACAAGTATATTAATATATATATAAATATACATATGTATATAAGTGTGTATATATATACATGTGTGATATTAATTTGGAAATAAATGAATATAAGTTTATGCATTTAAATATCGAATGACATATATTTATAATTGTATAAGTTAATATACATATACATATATATACATATATATAATATGTTGAGTTATTTATATGTATAATTGATATATATACCATGCATATATATATATATTATTGATATATTATAATGTTTGAATAAGCGATGATTATATATTAAGTGCTGATATTTTCATGCAAAGTGTATACTATACATGATATAGTGTATCTAGCACATATCTTAAATAATGTAAAGCACAACTTTAGTGTGTACTGCGCAATAAAGGCAGTGCTATAAACACTTCATAAGTGTTACCATGCTATGCAAAATGTATACAGTATATCAAGAGGCACGTGGAAATGGTTATAAGACATAGTCAAAAGTATTGAAGGCAACTTGAGACACATTTAAAAGCTTTGACTTAGTCTTTCATCTGAAAACACCAAATAACACATAAGAAGTTTATGTGGCACCAAATTATGAATAAATGCATACCTTTAGAAGTCTATTTTAAGTGCCCTTTCTATTGATGGAAGCCAAATTGAATGGTAGAATAAGTCTACTAGAAGTTGGCATTGAAAGAGTTGACCTGTGTGATAATTTATCTTGCATATCTGAATTGTATTCTTGCTGTCCATGGATGAAACAACTTGTTGTGCTATTTTGTTGAGTCTTAAGTTTGAAATATACCACCTTTTAATTACCATGCTGAGTCAAACCAAATGAGTTGAGAAGTGTTGATTCTTTTACCTTGTTTCTAGCCTATAGATATTGATTTTTGTGTTTAAATAGAGGCATTCTTTACCTCAAAGGGACACATATATTTACATTATGCTGTTATTTTTTGAGAGTTGCTCTATTCTTCTAAGTTAAGCGAGAGATTTTGAGAGAGGTTTTGAAAGAGTTTATTTGAGAGATTTTGTGAGGGTATTTGGGAAGAGTGGAAGTGATTTGCTGCCAAGCTGTAAGCTGATTTGAGGAGGCTAGGATTGGAAACCAACAAGATTGATTTGGAGCTTTGTACTTACAAGCATGCTGAATATTACTCTTTTATGCTTTGATTGAAATTGGAATGATTATGTGAATTTCTTGTTTTTATTTGGAAAATGTAATATGTTTTTAGGGAAATATTGTAACCTATTTGAAATTGAAGTCACTTGTTGTTTATAGTTTGGAATCTCTATTTCTTGAGTGTTTGTACATACTCCATATTAAGGAGTGGGTGTATATATATAGTATTAAGTACTTCAATAGAGTGGAGTCTATATAGTTAAAGCTAGATTTGAATTGGTAGGTTATGGAAACACATGTTTTACCTATTAGATGAGTCATAATGAACTTAGTGTATATAGGTTATTCCTGGAATCAGGTTGAATCCAATGAAGGGGATAGCTTATGCATAGAATATGAATGGTCTTAACAAATCAAGCTAGAATGGTGGTTGAACGTGTGATGTCCATTCTGAATTAGGGGTGATGAATACTTTGGAAAAAGTGGTGTAATTCACATTGGTTACACTCTCAACTCATTGTGTTACCTTTGAGCATGCTAGTCCGAGATTTTCATACATGTAGAATATAGTGTTGAACACACAAAATACTGAAAGGGGGGGTGAATCGATATTCTACTAAACCATTTGATTGCTAACCATCCAATTATTAAAACATGTCTAGCTACATTAACTGTAAGTAACAACATGGAAGTGAACATAACATCACACAACTCATTGACAACAAGATTTTTAATGTGGAAAACCCGAAATGGGAAAAACCACTATGAGGATTAACTCACAATATATTATGACTAGTCATAAAATATTATAGGGCACACTACCAGAACACACCATCCTTGAAAGTCTCACAATCAAAGTACAAAAGATATGGCTTACCACCAAATTACAAAAAGATATGGCTCACTACTAGGAATGTGAACTGAATGGAATGCACCTTCTGAGTACTGAATATAGGTCCAATTAAGCTTTGGAAGATAGAAAATCCTACTCCAGATTGCAAGTATATAACAACTATCAACAACTACCAATGAATTCTCACCATATCACTTTGTCGCACATCTCACATCATCACTTCTTATCATCTCTCGCTCTCTCTATATTTACATGTACATCTATGTGTCTATCTGTTCAATGCAAGAATGTTCCATATATATATGATTACATCTTCATACATCAATGAGGTCAACCTAATTGGATGTAAGCATACTTAACTCAAAATATCTTGTCAGCTTCAAAACAAAAAATTCTTTGGTTCTCTAAAAAAAAATGCAAGACATGATTTAGGTCAGCTCGAACCTAAAAAGGAACTCTTTAAACCTTCATGAAGTGTGCACCACATGTTCAAGTTGACCAAATGAAGATCATACCAAAACTATAAGTCAAAATTCTGTCATTTATAACTTTCAACTCATTTGACCTATATTGTTGAATTCTTGACCAAAGCTATATCTAAGACCCTTGAATAACATATCAAAACCATATGAGCTGATATTCTACTCATAGTTATTCCAAACCAAATTAATGGATCAATGTAGCACAAACATAGTTTATCAAATGGGCAGATAATTAGTCACCAAACAATATTGGCATCAAACAAACTGGAGGTCTCCTTCTTCATTCTTCCAACAATCTCCCCCTTTGTCATTGATGGCAGCATGTGCCAAAAACAAAGCTTACTTCAAAACCAAAATTGTGTGACATCAATTCATTCAATTCTCCCTTTCAAATATACAAAAACTTAAAACTATTTTTAAAGCCAAAACATTATTTACACTAAACCTTCTTCCACATAGAACCTTCTCCCCCTTTGACATCAAGGACAAAGGGTAAGGAAAAATTAAACAAAAAAATTTAATCAAGAGCTAGGGCACCTTGTAATTCCTTGAGAATTTCTTCCCAAGAAAGTTTTCCATCATCCCAAATCCCTTTTGCTCTAGTAAGAGATTTATGCAGTGATTCCATTTCCACTAAACATTCTTCTCCTTCTTTCGAAGTGGACGAAATGATGTTCATCTTCTCCAATTTTTTTGCATCTACCAAGGTACTAGATATGGAAATATGTCTGGACATTACTAGATCTCCAAGCTCTCCAAAGCGCCTTATTGCATATTCTTTTTTCCTTTGCAAAATGAAAAACTTGTTTTGAAGGTTTGCAATACAAGTCCAGCCAATGTAGTTTCTATCATCTGCAACCTTTTAGTCACCATAGGCATCAACAAGTTGAGAATCTATTGAGTCCATTAAATCCTTAATACCTCGAGTGGCATCAGGTCACCACATGCAGTAAGCAAATAATAACTAAGCTTCCTCATACAATCCTTCACCTCTTTCAAGATTTGCAATACTCTATCATGCACAATTGCACACTTATCTTGTAGAATCAATAACATTTTCTCTAGAAGACTTGATTCTGCCTCTTTCATAGTCTGTACCTTGAGGTTAGAGGTATATTCCTTTACATAATCAACTACAAACTTTAGGTTCTCAATCAGTGCTAAGGAATCATTAGTGGTGACATCGAGGGTTGTATCCTATAAAGCTCTAATAGCTTCATTTATCAATTCATTTCCTTTATGGTAAGTTTCAGCAGTTTCCTATGTAACAGAGTTGAGAAAAGTGCCACAAATATTTATTTTCTCACTTGGTGCAATCTTAGTCAAATCTACATAGCCCAGATGTGATGTTAGCTTGATTAGCTGAGGTGGTAGCACAGGCTGAAGTCTTGTTTGCCTTGTCAATAGACCTTTGAGAGTGCTTCTGGATGATTATCTAGTTGGATTTGATAGCTTAGTATTCCTGGGGTTTTCTTCTTCACTTCTTTCAGCCTGAGTTGCTTTCTTGTCTTCCTCTTTCTTCTTCTTTTCTTCTTCTTTTTCCTCTTCATTTTCCTCTTCATTTTCCTCTTCTTTTTCCTCTTCTTTTTCCTTTTCTTTTTCTTCTTCAAAGGAGTTTCCAAAATATTTATCTTTGTCTTCTTCCTCCTTCTTATCCTCATCATCCTTATCATCATTATTCTTTTTATCCTTTCTTCCTTCATCTTCATCTCTATCTTTCTCACCATTATTTTTGGTAGATTCATGATGATCTTCTGGTTGATTACCGGTATTACTGTTTGTTGGTGGTCTCCTCTATATCATTTGAAGGGGAAGGTGTCTTCAAAACATCATCTATTTCACCAAGACTTTCTAAAATTGGATGATCCATTGCCTCTGTGATATTAACATGCTCCCGTGCTTGAGCTATATGGGATGAAGAACTAGTTCTTGTTCCATAATTCTTTGACAAATTTTTGATTTTCTATACCATCTTTCTCAGTCATAAGTGTATTGATTCTCTATTTAACTCTAAATAATGTAGAAAATTATTTTAACAAATTGGCAACCTCTTCCTTAGATAAAGAGGATCCATAAGAATTCAAGGCATCAATTTTCATCTTGTCATCAACATTTATAGATTCTTGTCTTCTTTGTACTAATTCTTTCCAAACTTTTTTAGTCACTTTGTTTTGGATAGTTTCCATACTCACATTGCTAATAACTATATATTGAATGAAAGCATTAATAATGGTTTCCTTATCTCCATTATTGAATTCATCAAACAACTTAGTAGCCATCAAAATATTCTCAGATTCTATCATATTATTCACCAAGGCTTCTAGATTTAAAGATGGTTGATCACTTGCCGGAGGAGAGCTAGGCATGTCCTCCTTAGGATTTGATGTGCCTTCTTCATTCTTCTTCTCATGCACATGAATTTTGAAAGTATTCTCTTCTTCCTTTGTCTCTTCATCTATTAAGATATTGACTCTAGTTTCTGCTTCTTCATTGCTAGTATAAGTACTGCTCTTTTTATTCATTTTCAACTATTGCTCTTCTTGCAAGCCAAGATCTATTTCTTCTTGTACAACATCACTTAGGTTTATTTTCCTATTTTACTTTTTATTTACTCTTCTTCTTCCAGGAGTAACATATGGTGTATTAGGGGGTATGTTCTTTCTTTTAGAAGCATAGGTACTAGGATTGGTGGAGGCAATTACATCGACTGATGCAAGAGTATTGTGTTCTTTCTTCTTTCCTTTCTCTATTGCAACAACACTAGAAGTAGGTGCAATAGTAGAAGATATTCTTCCTAATTTCCTAGGTCCAAAGGACTATCCAAATGATTTGGTCTTCCTCTCATCAAGAGCTTCCTTTAATTGATCAATATCATCCTTAGAGAATGAATTCCATTGGAAGAATTCCTCAACATTCTTTCTTGTTATTTTTTCTCTTTGGGATGTAGAAGTTTCTAAGTTCACTTCACTAGCTTTTTCTTCATATGTTCCATATTAGGGTAGAGAGGGATCCCTTGGACTACTTAACAACATTTCAATGTACCTATCAACAAGTTCATCAACCTCATAACCCAAAGGTTCTATCCAGAGAGTTCTGGGTTCAACTACTTCCATGATGCATTCATCAGTGGTTACAAGAAAAATTATGCCCTTTGCATACTTCTTCACTAGGATTCTAGGAACCCTTTCTCTTTCATGTATATCATTCTATAAAAATGCAAAGAATGCAATCAATGCATTATTTTGTGCTTTGAAATCTCCACTATTGTGCAAGTGTTCAAATATTTGATGTGTAACTAGCCTGTTGCACTCCCATATAATGTTTTTCCTTCCCAATAACTCCCTCAAAAAGTAGACCAGTAGACAAACTACCAATGTACCAAAATTGAAAGAGTGTTTCTTTGAATTAATTAGGCTCATATTCTCCATAAGTTGCATTCAGAAAACTCACACAGATCATAATATCTCCCATTCACTACCATTTCATATGCAGTATGAATTGTTGTAGTAGACACAAAATTCCCTTGGTTAGAAAAGTATATTTTCTGTCCAATCATAACAACATATCTCACGGATGGGTTTGTGATAGGATTAGTAGTTAGAGATCTCCCATTATATGTGGCTCCGATCAACTTCATAACCACATCATTTTTCACAGCTTTCAATACTGGTAAGGGTCCAATGGCATAGAGACCAGTTATGGTTTAGGTTACTCCATTGGTGATTAACTTAGCTATGCTTGTCCACACAAACTTATCATGTATCATACTAAGTGCCATCCTAACAAATTTAGAATCTATCTCATTTGAAAATTTAGGGAACCAATTCCAAACATCCAACTTCTTATGCACTAAGTTTGCATATTTAGGTTTTACAAAGTGATTTTCTCTTGTCAATTCTTTCATCCATAGATCCCTAAGTTCTTGGTGGTTAAATTCTTCTAACTTTCCATGAATGTAAGTTCTAGTGTCTTCAATGGGTAGGACATTACTCAGAATGTGTGAGAATGCACCCATGAGATCCATTTCATAGAATTTTGAGGAGTACCTTTTGAATTTAGGTTGGGGTCTCTTAGAAACTTCCATAACAGTGGGAGTGGCAATTTCTTTTCCTCAAACTACTTGTATATGCTTACGTAAATTTACTTCAACTAAAATCCACAAAGTTCAGATAATCAGTAAATACCTTTTCAAGCTTCATCAAAAACTAGGGTTTGATGCCAACTTCTCTGAATTGGTTTCAAATCTCTTCAATTTGCTCTATTTCTTCCCAATTGAAAATGTGATTCAATTCGACTTAGTTTCTCACTTTATGACTTATAAATTTTTCCCTAGTTTTGCATTGAATGCATTCCAACTTCAAAAGCTAATAAACACTTTGTAAAATACACTGTAAACCCTAAAATGCTCTAAAATTCTCCAGTTTTGCATATTTTCTATAGAAAACTTCTTCAACATTTTTAGAATGACACCTTACATCATATATCGTGTCACTACTTGACACCTCTTATTTCAAGTGTTTGTTAGATTTATTTGTCACTCCTCCCCTTTAAACTATTGCTAGGTTGAGTTTTTAGTAGAAGTATCTGCACTAGATGCAGATACAAATGCATTTGGTTCATCCTTATTCTCAAGTTCTTCCTTTTTCTTCCAAAATTTCTCCATTTCCTTTTTAACCTCAGTGGGATTAATTTTATTCACAGTTTTATTCCTTTTATTCGGATTAGCTTTCTTCTCATTTTTGCTTCTGCAAAACTTTGAAATATGTCCTAATTTATTGTAGGTGTAACACACATGTTTCTGACCAAACTGATTTGCATTTAACCTTGATCTGCACTAAATAGCTTTATGTTCGAAGATATTGCATGTATAGCAGTAACCTTGAAAATACTGAATCATTATACCACTATTGAATCTATTCATCATTATATGATTATACACTTAGTAGCTTTATGTCCAAACTTATTGCAAAAAATCATTTTCCATCGAAGAATCCAACATTCTAATTCATTCTACTTCTACATTTTGTTTCCCTATGACCAAATTTATTGCATGAAAAACAAATTCCATTAAAAGATGGGTACCTTTGAGCATTAGGTTGTCTGATAGGAATCCTTATGATATTGCTTTTGTGGTTCTTAATATGCCTTCCATTGCTTTGAGTCTTCCTTTGATTGTCCACTTTGTTAGGAATCTTATTTTTCTTTGAGCTTTGTCCTTCTTCAAGTCCCAAACCACTTTTATCCTTAGAGGGTTTCTGAAAAGAAATCAATTCATCAAGCATTGTGGTGCTTTCTTTGAATTTATCCTCACGATCTTTTGCCTTTACTAAGTTAGATACTAGTGTTACCACTTCTTATTCAAGCTTTTTGCATTCATCAATTTTGCTTTGGATTTCAGCTTTTTGATATTCTCAATTCTTTTCTTTTCTTCCACTTGTAGTTTTAGTCCAATGATCTCCTCATCTGCCTTTTCCAACTAATCATTGACTTCTCTATGCCTTTCTTTGAATTTCTTGATTTGTTCTCTTAATTTTCTAATGCATTCATTTGCTTCCTTTAAGTTTTCCTTCAAAAATTATTTCTCATTTTCACTTTTGTCTAGATCTTCAAGAGCAGCATGGAGTTCCTCAGATGTTGCAATCTCTTTTGGAGGAACATGATATTTTTTGTCAGCCATGTGTTCAAACTTCAAGATCTTCCTTAAGCTGTTAAGATTCTCAAAAGAACCAATCTCTAATACCAATTGTTGAACACAAAAAATACGGAGAGGGGGGGGGGGTGAATCAGTATTCTACAAAACCATTTGATTGCTAACCATCCAGCTATTAAAACATATCTAGATGTGCAACTATAAGTAAAAACATGGAAGTAAACATAACATCACACAACTCATAGACACCAAGATTTTTCTATGGAAAACCCAAAATGGGAAAAACCATGGTGAGGATTTACTCACAATATATTATGACTAGTCATAAAATATTACAGGGCACACTACCAGAACAAACTATCCTTAAAAGGATCACAGTCAAAGTACAAAAGCTATGGTTTACCACAAGATTAAAAAATATATGGCTCACTACCAGGAATGTGAACTGAATGTAATGCACCTTATGAGTGATGAATATAGTTCCAATTAAGCTCTGGAAGATAGAAAATCCTTCATCAGATTGCAAGTATACAACAATAAATTCTCACCATATCACTTCTTATCATCTCTCTCTCTCTCTATGTATCTACATGTATATCTATGTGTCTATCTATTCAATACAAGGATGTTCCATATATATACGGTTACATCTTCATACATCAATTAGGTTGGCCTAGTTCGATGTAAGCATACTTAACTCAAAATATCTTGTCGGCTTCAAAACAAAAACTTCTTTGGTTCTCTAAACAAAATATGCAAGGCATGATTTAGGTTGTGTTGTGCAATTTTCGCACACACGCCCCGCTGAAAGCAGGGACCCTCTTTTGCTTTCGCTCTTGTAATTTTGGCCCCTTTGATTTTGAGGATTTGAATTGCCTTGGCATGAGTTTAAAATATTCATCTTGCTTTCCTAAGTGTTTTCCCCAAGTTACACTTTGAAAATCTTAAGTTTTGGGTGAAATCCAGGTTTTTGCACTGGTTCGGGACTTTCCGGTCCATCCGGATTTTCTCGGATTTCATCCAAACTCTGGAAAATCAGTTTTAACACTGTTGTTTTGGAATTTTCGGCCTTTGCGGAATTTTGGCTGGGTCATATTTTTCTGGATTTTAGTCCTTCTGTTGAGTTTCTAGATTTTTTTGTACGAATTGCATTTGGTCGATCTTTGGAGATTTTCTTGCTGTTGTGCTTTCTCCTTTGCGTTCTCCTGAGTTGGAATGTTCAATCCTTTTGTGCGTTGATGATATTTCTTGCTTGGAGTCCAAATTCCTGTGTGTTTGAGAATTTTGTGGCTTTCTCTGTGCGTTCATGGTTAAAATTTAAGGTTTCGACCTTGGAGCCATTGCCAATTCTGATCGAATTTCCCTTGAGTGAATTCTAAGTCTAGATCCATCAATGAGTGTTTTTGCATTTGAACCTGGGTCCTCAAATTTGTGATCTTCGATCAATTTGAGCGAAATTGTGTGAAGGGCTATGAAATCTGGGTTTTCCTTCAGTTTCAGTATTTTCTAGTGTTGGCGGATTTCCCCGGTTTTCCCCGTCCTCTGCATTTTCCCAAAAATCCAGAGTTTTGTCTGCTTTGCGAATTTCCGCTTCCTCTGGATTTTCCCAAAATTTTCGTTGCCTCTTCATTTTCTAGATTTTTCTGACTATTATTTGTTTTCGTCAGAATCTGCCTGTTTTGGATTTTCCCGAAAATCCCTTCTGGCCTAGATTCTGTGGAGGGGTGAAAATCCCAAACTGTGTAGAAATTTTGCATTAACAATTTTTCGCGGGATTTCAATTTTTTCTTGGATTTATTTGAATATATTATTGATGATGGATATTATTGATGTTGGTCTTTGTTGAGTGTAGGCTAGGTTTAATTCGATTGAAGGGGGATTTAAGGCATTTATTAATTCACCTGTGGCTGACCTAGAGAATATTTTCCTCAAGATACCAGATAAATTAAGACAGGGATGAAGGGGCCAGTTAATGATCGATTGCATTGGGAATTGTGCTTCACATGCATTGGATCGAGTTTCATTTTAAATTCTAGGCTGACTTGGATGAGTCCCATGCATTTAATGCATATCTTATCTTATTTCAAATTTCTCTTGGCCGACCTGTCTGGGCTATTTTATTATTGTAAAATCTATATTGGGCTGACATGTTCTAGGGTTTTCTATAAATATGGCATTTCACCTCATTTGTAAGGGGGATTATTAGTAAAAGTCGCTGAAGATAGTTCTTAGAAGCAATTAGGGTAGTAAAGTAAAAATTGGGGTTAGAAGTTAGTCAATTTCTGAGCAAGTACTATAACAGAACATTGGAATTGTTGCTAAAATCTGGTGATTCAATACAGTTGCAGACATTGTGATTTTTTGGTGATCTCTTTTGTGTTGACTTATCTTGCATGGTTCTTATGATTCAATCTTTCAAATTGCTCATGGTTATTAGATGTATGTTAGATCTGATTCAATGGTGTTCATGATTTGATGCTTGAAGTGTTTGCAGTAGTCCCTGGTCCATACTTTTTGCAGCTAGCTGACTGTTAGTTGCTTTGCAAAGTTAGCCTGGATCTTATATTCATTGTTGTTAGTTCAATTGTGGAGATTTATTCATTTCAATTGCAATTGGGTTGTCTCGGATGAATGTTCATGATCTGAAAATCTTTAATACCTTAGAAGATTACACTATTTCTGTGAGATTGTAGATTTATCTTGGTCAAGCAGGAATTAGTTTATGAGGGGTTGGTCCATTTCAAGTATTTCATCATTTGCATTGTTAATCTTAGGAGTAGTAAAATTTAGAAATCTTTTTGAAACCCTAACCTTTTGTTATTTCTTTATTATTTGGATTAAATTTGGCATTGAAGTATCATTACATTGCCAGATCTGATAAATTGAGATTCAATATTTTGCTTGTAGTAAGGTCCCTTTGTGATTACCAGCATTTTCACATATTATCTGAGTTGTTTATGCATTGTCAAGACCTGACATTAGGGACCTTGGGGTTATCTCTTGAGGATTGCTAATGGAGATTTACCTTTCAAGAGAGATAGGATATTATATTCTATCTGAGTTGTTGCTATGCAGAAAACATCATCAACCGGTTGGCCCAGACCTAAAAATGAACTCTTTCCTTCATAAAGCATGCACTGCATGTTCAAGTTGGCCAAACGAAGATCATACCAAAACTATAAGCCAAACTTTTGTCATTTATAACTTTCAACTCATTTGACCTGGATTGCTGAATTCCTAACCAAAGCTTCATCTAAGACCCTTGAATAACATATAAAAATAATATGAGCTAATATTATACTTAGAGCGATTCTAGACCAAATTACCAGACCAATGTAGCACAAACATAATTTATTGGATGGGCAGATAATTAGTCACCAAACAATGTTGGCATCAATGACAAAAAATCAAAGGTCTCCTTCATTCTTCCAACATGTAGATGCTATATGGTAAAGTTCTAGTTATGTAGGATACAACTCTAGCTCAAAATTAGCTAGTATTTTGAGGTTTCTAGAATAAAGCTCTTCACCAAAGCATAGGGCCATCTTACCATATGTGGTAGATGTGAAAGGGAACATAATTAGTCTATGGATGGAAGAAAAATGCTTGAGTGACGCTTCTCCTCTCAGTCGATAAGCTAAGATTTGAAGGGGGATTTCCTAGATGATTTGTATTTCTAGTGTCAATGGAGCTCAGATGAGCTATGCATGTTCTTGTATCTGTTTCTTTGAAAGAAAGAAAATGTATTTTGTATCTAGTTATAAAGTCATTTCTTTGGAAAGATTGTACATTTCATTCAACGAAATGAGAAAGAGGAATTATTGCTGTACCAATTATGCATGTTATCTTGTTTTGAAAAGAATTTTTTTATCACCTAGTGCTTAGAAATTAGATTAAATTCACTTGTGGTATAACTTAGGAGAATTTTTTTTGGACTTGAGCAAGGGGCATATTAGAAAATTCATTTTATTCTCTTATTAATCAAATAATTAAGGTTAATTGATTAATTCAACATAAGTTATCAATTTGACTCTAATTTCCCTCTTGATTAAATAATTCCTAATTATTTAAATAAAGATCTTAATTCTTCCAACTTGTACAATTAAATGATTTTCTTAAATTGTTTAATTATCTAATTTTCCTCCAATCCTCCAACTTGCATAAAGAATATTCCCTCAAGGATATCCCCTTTTCAAATTCAAAATTCTTCCCTCCAATTCTAAATATCTGCAACATATTTCCATGAATTAAGGGATATTGTTGAGTATCCCATGGATTATGAACGCTTGATTAATCCTTGATCCACACCTTAATGAATTATGAACCATTGATTAATTCATTGATCCGCACTCACCTCTTTGATCTTCTTTCATCCAATGATTATCATTTTCAATCTTGACCATTGATGAGAATTCCTAAAATCTATAAAATCCAGCCTTTCAAACATCAATTTCATTCACAATTCTCATAAGCATCCTTACTATCTAGAATTCTTGACTTGTTTTTTGAGCAATTGTAAAGATTATCTTGTGAATCAATCATCTTCAATCAAGATTTTGCAACATGGATAATGCATAAAACTAAGCAATCCATATCTACATCATAATTAAGCATCAATCCTCAATGGGATTGAGAGGTTTTCACATTAGTTAGATTCAATTGCTTTAAACTCTATCTTTAATGCTTTTGGGATTGAGTCTTTTAATGTTGTTAATTGAATTTTATTGAGTATGGCTCTATTTTATCATTATCTTGTTTGGTTTTAGTTCAATTATATTGCTATTGTTTGATCATCTAAGCTAACAATACAATAGGTAGCCCTACATTTTGAAAAGTATGTTGAAATGGTAAGAAAAATCCCCTTCCACAAGAAAGGATTAGGGAACACATAGAAATTGGAAAAAAAGGAGCTAAAGGATAAGTTGAATATGATTTTTGCACTCAATTTTGATGGAAATGACATGATGAAAACAATGGAGAACTTAGAAAAATACTAAAAAAAAGAATATTTTAGGGAACTCTCAAAGATTAGGCAATAAAATAAAATAAGTGTTGATGTGGTAAAGTTACAAAAAAATTCTATTAAGGTGACAAATATGTTTTGATTATATGGGAAAAACAGGTTTTAAAGGGACCCGAAACCCTTTACAAATAGGTTTTGAAGGGAACTAAAACCCTATCAATAAAACACTACAAATAGATAAATCATAGACAATCAATAGCCTAATAACAACATCCACTAAAAGATAAACTAGACTACTCATGGTGCAAAGATCAAGTTTTGAAGGGAACCTTAAACTCTATACAAGAAATTTTTATAGGGACCTTAAGCCCTACCTATCTAACCAAAAAAATAGCCTAATATAGCTAGACAACAACAAACAAATCACTCAAAAAAATAGTAATTGAGCTAGGAATTACAACATTCCATAAGATGAAGTAAAACCATATCACCCATCTTGTCTCTCCACTACTTGAATTAACTAGACCACAACAAACCAATCAATCAGAAATAATTGAGCCCAAAAACACTCCCTCTCCACCTCTATAGGATAATTCACCAAGAATACTCAATCCACAATAGCTAAGGCTCTCCAAAATGCCCAAAATCCACCTCAATAGGAGCTACAAGGGAGAAAAGTTGTTGAAGAAGCATGAGCAACCCACCACACCTACATAACCCATATCCACCTAAAAAAGAGAGGTCTCCATGTCAAAAGGAGAGGTCTCCACCTCAATAGGAGACACCAACTACAAATCCAAGAAGATAAAAAACACTCCTATAGAGTGAGTAAACTTAGCAACCAAGGGAAACAAAAGCATCTAGGTCTTCAAAATGAACATTAAATGCCACCAAACCAAACACAAAAAGTACAAAACTAGGGAAACCACATCACCCTTGAGAGCCTTCAGTAGAAGAATAAATAGTAGATGAAAGAACTCTTTTTTCACCACAAACATTCCAAAAGAGAGGGAAATCAAGGCTCCTTAGGCAACAAAATCATCTGGGACAACAAAGAACACTTTATGCATAGCCCAACCAAAAGATTCAAAACAAAAAATAGAGCATAAAAATCACCCTTAAACTCCAAGATCACCTGGGTCTTGATATAACACAACCCAACCAAAAGAATAAACTCTAGGTAAAACCTAGATATCAAGAGAAGCTCCAAAACAAGAGCAACATAGACACCATAGAGGACAATAGAACATAGGCCAAATGTGAAACCTTCAACAACCAGACATACATCCACAATAGTAAGGAGGGTGAACCACCACTCCATCTTGATCTTAGTAGCAAAATAAACATTAGGCACACCCTCTTAAGATTGATTAGACCCATGACAAGGAGTTGCTCAGAGTTAGCACCAAAGGAGAAAGGCAACAACCCACCCAACACTCTGAAACAAGACCCTCAAAGAACAAGAAACCACTCATAAGAGCAACTATAATGTTTCACCAGGTTGAGGAAAAAACATAGAGGCCAAAATCCCTTGTCCTTGTACCCCACACTCGTGACATAGGCAAACCCAAAAACCCACCACAAGCTATAGAGTGATAATATTCCTTTTTATTGAAGGAATATTGGAACCACTAAAAATTGTTGTCAAGGATATTACCCCCTAAACATTGTAGGAATTTAGCAAAAGAGCATTGAAATTAGAACTATTTTCATTGAGGAATAAATTTCCTTATGTAGACATGGAAAATATACTGACACACTTGATCCTGATTACTAACATCATTTCATCTTGAATCATCTTCTTTGCTGGTCATCACCTTTCATTCCTTGATTAAATAAATCAAATTTATCTAATTAAGTTGTCAGCTCCTGTTAATTAAATAAATCAATCTTATTTAATTAATCCTCTAATCTCCATTTAATTAAATAGTTCATTTTATTTAATTAAATCCCTAAGGCCATTCTATTAAATTAAATCAATCTTTATTTAATTTAATTTAACATCATCTCCTTTTAATTAAATAAATCAAAATCTTTATTTAATTAAGTCTAAGTCATCTTCCTCTCATTTTGATTTAAATTAATCCTCAAATCTAAGTCAAAATGGTCAAATCAACTAATCTCCTTTTAAATTAATGAAATTTGGATTAATTTAAGTCTTAATCAATAAATCATTTCTTTTGATTTATTAATTCCCCTAATTACTTTCAACATAGCATCAAAAGGGAATATTCCTCCAAGTTTGAGAATCCCTCTAAATGGATTTTTCCTTCCAACAAGGCATTCATTTCCTCTTACATGTCCTTGTGCATTAAGGCAAGTGACATTTAAGTCATTTCTTTCTCCCTCCAACATGTCATTTCACAAATTTGAAAATCCACCTAATATCATTTATTATGCACATTCATCAAAATGTGCTCATCCTTCCTCCATTCACATCTTGACAAGTGGCATTTGAGAATTGGATGTTGAATGATCCCACATTCCTCCATTTTTCTCATTCTTCCATCTTGTTCCTCTATAAGTTGAAGACTCTTCTTTCATTTTGGATCCACAACTTAGAGCAAAGTTACTATCTTCATATTTATAGAAAATTCATCCATTTCCATAGCATTTTTCCATCATCATAGCTAGGTTATTGCAGATTTCATCAAGGAAGCACATTGTTCATCATCATCAAGTGGATCAATCTTCATCAAGCTTGTAAAGGAGTTGGGAAAGGGCCAATTTCCACATCAAATTGGCATCAATTCCCCCATGGGATTAAGAGTTTGCATGCTTAAATAGGATTTAATAGCTTTTCTTGTTTTATTCTTCATTTCTTTCCTATTTTGAGCGTTGTAGATGAATTGCATGGGGAATCTTAGTTCTAACTTGCATATGGATCTAATATTGTTTTTTTTTTCTAGGTTTGTGTAGGTCTAGGAATGGGGTTCACATTTTGGCGCTAGAAGGAGGGCGAATCTCAAGATATTAACACATTTTTTGACAAAATTCTATGGTTTTTGGTGATTTTTTGTGTCTACAGAAAACTATACCGCTATCAGTCCAAAATCACCATACAACGACACTACCAGTCTAGTGGCGCCATACAAAGATGTTGCTAACTCCAAACTCCACCATTGAGGTCTTCCCACCCAGAAATTTAGATTTCCAAACTCCAATGTTGGGCTATTTTCTTGTCGCTGAATTTTTCAAATTCCAAACTGAGTTGCTGATCAAAATAGCGCCTCAATTGCACTCTCTGGTCTTGCTGCAAAGCACTACTGTTAGACCTAGTGAGGCTATATAGCACTGTTGACCTTTCTAAACTACAACGCATATGTGGGTTGCACCGCTAGGGTGGGGTAAAGGGTTAAATTTCAAGTTATTTCGACATGTGCTTTTTTACATTTGATCATTTTGAGCTATTGACCTATTTTCTGCCTCTATATTTCTTGGACTAATCAATTTTTGTAGGTGGAAACAAGGAAGGAGCAAGGAGAAGTTTGATTCATGGCATCATCTCTTTATTGTATCAATTGTTTTTAAACACTTTTGGAAATGATTATAATTCCAAATTTAAGGATTTTGTTTCTTCAAGCTCTTTAGGACTCACTAATTTCAATTTGGGTTTAAAATGAACAAGACAAAAGGTTTAAAAAGAACTTTAGGAAAACTTACTAGATTTTGTTTAAGGTTAACAATTGAACAAACAACTTTCAACTTTCCTTTTGGTGCTTTAAAAAGAATCCAATCATTGCTTTGAAGGTTTAAAATGAACATGTAAATTTATGTTTTGTAATCACTTACCCAAAATAATATCATCTAAAAGATGTATGCACTTCTCTCGCGGCTCACGACGATCTTGAGAATCAAAAGGCTTTTGGTGATATTGGGTTGTGTAAGTGATTACCTCTACACTTCAATTTGGATTCTAAAATTGAACAAATCTTGCAAGTGTGGGTGGAACATATCGCGTGTGTTCTCTCTTTGTTTCTCAACAAAGATTGATCAAACTACAAATGTGTTTGCTCGCTTTTGTTTTATATTAGAGGGCCTACCTTGTGGGAAAAATTAATCACCCAAGGGAATGACCCAACTGGGAACACGCTAAAGACAAGTGACTCCCACTCAGGATATAAGTGTGGGTACTTGAGGAAAGACAAGTATCACGAGGATTGTTTTGACAAGAAGGGAAACAATAGTCTCTTACCACATGGATGATCCCCCATGAATGAAATGCCTGCATTAAAACCCCTTGTTTGAAAGACCAAAATCCTTAATCAATTTTTTGGTGCAAGAATGGTCGTTCTAAAACTGCCCCACATTTTTACAAATTTTAGTAGAGATGAGAAGTATGCCATGGGAGATTCATGGGTACTAATGCTTGGCTGACCCAAGAAGCGAGTGCACTATAAGGGGGAGCTTGTGTGGTCAAGCATCTAATCATCCACTAAAAGTAGACATAGCTAGATTTATCCAAGTGGGGATTCAACAAATATTGTCTCAAATATCCATAGGGTTGTGCATGTTCTTGAAATCAAAACACTTTGCTTGATCTTAAACATTGGAAAACAAACATTCAACATGATCATCAAAATTTCAAACCCTTTAGGAAGCAAATATCTTTGAAAAATTCAAGTATTATTGTTGTCCCTAGGGATTCTATCCTTAGAGGTTTCTAAGCATTTGGATTTACATCTCAATTTGCTCACTAAAGTCAACAGTTGGGAATCTTTGCCTTAATTTCCTTGATTTCCACATAATGGACCTTGTGGGATGAGAACAAATTGGGACATTGGACATTCAGTTTGAAAACATAATCAATAATTGTTTGTGGTAAAAAGAAGTCATTAAGAAAATCTAAGAAACAATTAAACCACACACATGTGCTCTTTCAAATGATTTTTTGAAAGATCAAGATCCGAAAACCGAAGACCAAAGGTCTTAGTCAAAAATATCGCAAGAAAAGGTTGTCTATGCTTTACAAGTTTAGAGAAAGATTGACCTTCAATTTTTACAAACGTGCATCAAGGAACAATCCAAATTTTTACTAATTTTACTATTGTCAAAATCCTGCACTTTTTCAAAGGTTTGAGTATCTCACATAAAATGTATTAGCATGTTCTTCAACACCTTCGTCTAGTAAACAAAAGTCTTTCTAAGTATCTTAGGATCAAAATCAAACTTTCATCCATCCTTCAAACATCAAATCAAAGTTCACCTCACAAACAACTCTTGTCAATCTTGAAACAATCCTTTATGCTAAAGTTTGGGAAAATCCTCTTGAAATCAAAAATCAAAACAAATCCAAATCATCTTGTTTGACTATGTGTGTACAGATGAATCCTTCTTTGCACACTTAGTCAAATCATCATCTTATGGACAAGTTCACTCTAGGACAACATCTAACCTCCTAGAGTGTATGAGTTCATTATCCAAATCCAAATCAAAATCAAAATCAAATCAAATCCAAAATCAAAATCAAAATCCAAAATCCAAAATCAAAACATCAAATCCAAAGTCCTAAGGTTTAGCATCCCCCTCAAGGTTTTCTAAGAGTTCAATCATCCACCAATCCTCCACCTTTCATTATCACCATCATCACCCTTTTGATCCTCATTGTCTTAGACTTTATTTTTTGCACCTAAAGATTAGATCAATCCAAAAGAATTAGAGGTTCATCTTTTACATTTTTGAAAATTGATCCTCATTTTATGGTTCAAACTAGATCTCAACACAAGAAGAACATGGAGACAAACAAAGAAACATCAACTTCAAGTGACCTAAGTCAAACCAATTCTGAAATCAATCCCATTGGATCAAGCAATCCCCTAACCAATCTTCCTCTATCATCACAAAATCCTCAAGAGGAAGGCCAAGTGGAAGATGTCACCAATAATGTCTCAGGGATGACACAAGACGAGATCATTGAAATGGTTCAAAATCCAAAAACCAACAGAATTGTCAATACCATGATGAGACTCAATCCCTCCCAATACATGCTTGAATTAGCTAAAGAAGGGGCTAAAATCCCTTCCAATTTTAATGTAAGCACTATTATGGAGAAGCCTCCTGAGATTATGACCCCAATCTCATCCACACCCATAATCTCATCCACACTTCCATTCCAAAACATTACCCAAAGCATCCCTCCAATCACATCATCCATAGCCCCAACTCAACCCATTGTTAACAAGGGGAGCTCATTTCTTAATGCATTACAAACACCCCCCTTGTGAACAACCAAGATTTGGACACAAACACCATCTTGGGTCAATCCATCCCATTGAATAAATTACACCCACATGTTCCACTCACCTTTCAAGACCCCAATGACCCATCATCATCTTTTCACGCAACACCAACATACCCTCTCAAAACATAAACCTATTTCCCTGTCACTTCACAAGGAGGAGGTGGGCTATTTGGACTAGGGGGCATCTTTGACCCTTCATCTTCATTTTCCCAAGGGAGTACACCACCCATCTTTCCACCAATTCCACCTTTTCCATTAACATCCACATCACCTCTCAGTTTGGGGTTACCTCCTTTACCACCACTTAATCAAAATCAAAACAACCCCTTGATCATCAATCAAAGCATCATACCAAATCCTCCAACCTTGCCATTGATATCACAACAATAGATGGAAACCATCCCAATAACACAAGCAACCAACACATCATCTACCATCCCCCAAATACCTCAAAACGCGGTCTTTCAAGGACCAAACATATCACTCACACCATCCACTACACAAGTCCCAATCATCAATACAACGATGCCTCTCATCACAACAATAAACACCATTCTGAACCCCACCACCACCACCACCAAAATCAAACATAGTAAACCAATATAGCATCGTGTTGCAAGTAGCTCAACAAGCTGCATATCAAAAAGCACTTCAACAAATTCAAAGTCAACAAATTGCACAACTAGTTGCTTAGCAAGTCGCCCAAGCCGCTCAAGTAGCTCAAGCCGCACAACAAGTGCAACAAGCACAACAAGCACAACAAGTGCAACAAGCACAAAAAGCATAGTAGGCTGCTCAAGCTCAAGCTTTTTTACAACAATAGCAAGCCGCTCAAGCCGCACAGGCTGCACAAGCTACCCAACAAGCGCAAGCTCAAGCTTAAGCGCAAGCCCACTAACAAGCTTAGAAAGCACAAGCGCATGCTCAATACCAGGCACAACTGCAAGTAGCCCAATAAAAAGCATACCAACAAGCCCTGCAACAATACCAAGCACAACAAGAATTAGTATTACTAGCCCAACAATAAGCATTTTTGGCACAACAACAACACCACCAACAACAAGCGTTGTTGGCACAACAACATGACCAACAACAAGTGTTGTTGGTGCAACAACAACAAGACCAACAACAAGCGTTGTTGGCAAAATAGCAAATGCAGGCATATCAACAAGCCTTGATCACGCAACAGAGCTCGTAAAAAACTCCCACCAACACACCCAACACTCCACCCGTCACTGAAACACCTTGACCACTTCAAAACACATTCACTCCACCCCCTGATCCACAAAATGATGTAATGACACAAATCAAATTTCTCTTGCAATAGGTGCTTGATCTCCAATAAGGGAAGACAACAAAGACACGAAGCAACTTGTGTCCCTATCCATTCGATAAGAGCCCTTCAATGGTACCTTTCCCAAAGGGGTTTGAGATCCCTAAATTTGATAAATATTATGGGCTTGGTAACCCTGAAGATCACATTAGGGAATTCTAGGTACATTGCATGGAGGTCGCATATGATGATATGTATTTGATGCGGCTATTTCCTTGAAGTTTGGCTGGTCCCGCCATGGAGTGGTTCTATCGCCTTCCTCCTAACATCAAAAATTTCCAAGAGATTGTAGAAACATTCATAAAAAACTACACCTTCAATATCAGTATGGATGTTAGTCTAGAGGAACTATCTGTGCTTAAACAAGCTAAGGAGGAATCATTCACTTCCTTCTTACAAAGATTGTGATCCAAGGCCAATAGAAGCAAATGGGCCATGCCCGAAGAACAAAAAGTTTGCACCATCATCACCAACCTTGAGAAAACCTTGGTGTTTCATCTTAAGGTACAATGTATCACCACTTATGACCAACTAATCCCCAATGTGCTCAACATCGAATGAGCCCTTATTGCACAAGGGGGAACACCGTCATATTAAGAAAACCAAGACAATCACCCATCCACCAACTATAATGAGAAACCTCGCATGTGGGAAAGAAACAAAAATGTCACCAATGATGGTGTGGTGGACGCCAAGGTTATAATCAGTGCTCTAAAGAAAAACACCCAAACCTACCAACAACCGCAAAAAAACAATCGAAACAACACACAAGCCAATGCGGTATCACAACAACCAACCAACAATTAGGTAAACAACCTAAATAATCAAGGAGGACCACCTCCATGAAATAGAAATCTCCCCAAGTGAAAGTACACCACCCTTGGGGAACCCATTGAAGTTGTTATGAAGAAACTAATAAACAAAAATATCATCAAGATTCCCACTTATGAGAACTATCAGGAACCCCAAGTAAAACCACCATGATACAATAAGAATCACCTTTGTGATTTCCACAAAATCAAGGGGCACACAACAACCAGTTGCATGAGGTTGAAAAATATATTCCAAGACCTCATTAATGACAAGATCATAAATGTTGAGCAACCAGCTGGGAATTAGAACCTAAAGATATACATGAATTTGATGCCAGATCATAACCAAGGGAACAACCATGGAAAAAAAAAGTATGCCAATGTGAACCATGTGTATGATCATGTTGTCACATCCATTTATGAGATGGTCACCATTGTCACCATCAAAGGAGCCAAAGCTGATTGTGGAGTCACCACACGTGGCAGCAAGGTCACCATTGTTAGACCATCACAACCACCTACAACATCCACTTGAAATCCGAAGTCTGTTCCCCATGGTTACAATGTCCTAGACCAATTGAAAAGAACCCTAACTTAGATATCCATCATGGAGTTGCTAAAGATATCGCCCACTCACAGAAAAATCCTAGAGGAAGCATTAGCTTCATCTACCATCTCTGCGGATCTAGATGTTGACTAGTTCCAAGCTATGGCCGGAAATATCACCACCTCAATCCTCCTAATGTTCTTCAATCAGGACTTCCCCGCACAACAATCTCACAATCATGCACTCCACCTTGAATTCCTGGTTCATAAAAACAAAGTCAAGAGGGTCTTGGTGGATGGGGGTGCAGGTCTCAACATTTTTTTCCTCAAATTAATAAAGAATCTAGGATTCTCAGAAGATGCCATTGAAAAGGGCAAGGGCATCCCTATCAGAGCTTATGATGATCAAGAAAGAGCATCTCAAGGCACTATTTAGCTCCCTATCCAAGTAGGGCCCACCATTATGGAAACCAAATGCTAGGTCCTTGACCTTGATTTACCCTATAATATCCTTTTGGGGTGTCCATGGATCCATGTGATGCAAGCCATCACTTCCACCTTCCATCAATGCATCAAGTTCCCATACCAAAATTAGGATGTCACAATTCATGGTGATCCCGAGCCCTTCACCCACTGCAAAATCCTAGAAGAAAAATATTATAAAATCCCCCAAGTTCGAAAAAATGATGAAGGCCCCACCACTCCATATGTAGACCCAACTACATTAGCCTCCACTTCTAAGACAAAGACACCCGCCACCCCTGACATATCCGAAATCAAGGTCATTATCCAAGACAATGGGTGTGGGGATTACAGAATGAAGAAAAGTTCTTTTGTCATAGGGGAGTTACCTCAATCTCCTATGACTCATGGGCAACCCCAATCGGCTGAAACATCATCCCATAATTTCAAAGCAAATCCCTCTAGATTCAAGTCTTGGGGGGATCTAAGTCAGGAAATAGTGGATGAGAGAGACATATCCAATCTCCTATATCAAGATGAAAGGCCCGTGCCTAATATTTTAATAGACAAAAGCAACAAAGGCCTACAAATGATGCTTGGTATGGGCTATGACCAAAACAAGAAGCTCAGGAAAAATGACAACCTATTTGAACCCCTCATTCCAGAGAAGCAACTAAGAAATCTTGGTCTTAGATGTACCCCTTGAAGGGTGACCATACTTGGCAAGGGTGCCTCGGTTAGAAAGGTCAAAACTCCTCCTCAACAATCAACAACCACCCTTCAATTACCCGTATCCATAGGTCTACCCTTAGACAACTTCACCTTTGGCATAACTAATGTGTGTAGTAGTGACAAGGATCACATAATTGACTTGTCTATTCTTTTCAAAGATTCCTCCCTACTCATGATTAGTACCTTGTACTTTGAGTCAAACCACCAAACCCATGAAATAAACCTAGTCTATCCTCCACTCATCGATTACGACCAATGAGGACCTCCAATTCTGGACACTTTCAAAAATGATGAGGTGATCTCAGAATTCATGGGATTATGGGACACAATACCATATGGAGATGAGAAGGTTGGTTTTGACATCATACTGGACACACAAGCTTATTATGGGGAAACGATTGAATCCTTTAGTTGCAAAAGTGAAAATTTGAGAATAATCTCTAGGTCTTTGAGTGAAAACCACACTATGGCATTCTCAAACCTGAAAATAATAAAAATAAAGGACATATCTGATGGTGAAAACCTCTCTAAGGTTCCTGAGGATGAAGGATTCAATATTCCTCTCAGTGCAATCCATTAGGAGAAGTCAGTGGTTCTAGCAGAAACTTGCAAACCAGTCAACTTGGGAATAGAGGAACTACCACACATAACATTCTATGCAAAGTCTCTTTTAACAAAAGAACAAGAACTCCTAGCTGCATTCCTGAGAGAAATAAAGGTCAACTTTGCATGGACCTATACTGACATGCCTGGGCTTGACCTAGAGGTTTTGGTTCATCACCTAGCTGTGTATCCTAAAGCAAAGCCCATCAAACAAAAACTCAGAAAGATGCATCCTTAGATTGCATTGTTGGTCAAAATGGAATTGCAGAAGCTCTTGGATGTAGGGTTCATACGACCAATAGATTATCTAGAATGGGTCTCAAACCTTGTTCTTATTTCAAAACCTGTTGGGGCATCCGCATCTACATAGATTTCAAAGACCTCAACAAGGAATGTCCCAAGGATGACTTTCCACTACCAAACATTGAAATGATCATAGATATGATAGTGGGACATGAGATGCTACCATTTATGGATGGGTTCTTAGGCTACAACCAAATCATGATAGCTAAAGAAGACCAACATAAAATGGCTTTCACTTGCCCATGGGGGACCTATTGCTGGAATATGATGCCATTCAGGTTGAAGAATGCAGGAGCCACCTATTAGAGTGCCAAGGCACTAATCTTTCATGACATGATCCATAAAACTATGGAAGATTATGTGGATGATATATTGGCTAAATCAAAGAAAAGATGAGATCACATAGCTACATTGGGCTCCATCTTTGATAGGTTAGAAGAATATAAAGTCAGACTCAACCCAAAGAAATGTGTCTTTGGAGTACAGTTAGGGAAAATCCTCGGGTACATCATGTCCATGAGAGGAATTGAGATAGATCCTGCTAAGGTCAAGGTCATTCTCAAAATGGAGGCACCTAAAACACTGAAGCAACTAAGGGGTTTACAAGGGAGTCTCCAGTCCATCCGTCGATTCATAGCGCAACTAGTAGACAAGGCTGTCCCCTACTCTCATCTACTCCATAAGGGGGTAGCATACAAGTGGGATGAAAAGTGTGATTAGGCCTTCAACAAGATCAAAGAATACTCACTCACACCACCAGTCCTTATGCCGCCAATTCTAGGCAAACCTTTGATCTTATACATATCAGCAACAACAACAACCCTCAACGCTCTCCTAGCACAACATGATGAAAATGGAAAAGAGAGAGCTATCTATTATATCAGCAGAACTATGGTGGGCCATGAACTAAACTATACATCCATTGAGAAAGCCTATCTAGCAGTTGTATTTGCAACACAAAAGTTCAGACATTACATGTTAGCCCATCAAATAAAACTCATTGCAAAGATAGATCCCCTTAAGTACTTTCTCTCCAAAGCAATGCTTACAGGGTGGACAAAAAAGTGGGTTATGATTCTCATAGAATATGACACTGAATATGTGGAACATAAGGCCATCAAAGGACAAGCTATTGTAGACCAACTGACGGAGGCACTGATCTACTTAGAAAATCCCCTTGTCTCAAAATTCCCTGACAAATCAATCTTCAACATAAGTGTAGCAGATAATTGGAAAATGTACTTTGATGGATCCTACACGCAACATGGATCAAGAGCAGGGATTTCTTCATCACTCCACAAGGGGATTGCATTCCAAAATCATACAAGTTGTCATTCCCTTGCATGGATAACATAGTGGAGTATGAAGCTCTTGTCATAGGGCTAAGAATAACAGTGCAATGGCAGATAATGACACTCAAGGTATATGAGGATTCACAACTCATAATCAATCAAGTCAACAATGAGTATCAAACAAAGGATGACAAGTTGACTCCCTACAAGAAATTGGTGGAAAGTCTTAAGGAGTTCTTCATTGATATTACATTTGAGCAACTACCAAGAGAAAACAATAGAGCAACAAATGCAATGGCTACAATTAGATCACTCCTTGAAATCCCACGCAACATCCCAAAGCAAGAATTCCTTGTAGAGCAGCTTCTCGTAGCTGCGTTTGAGGTACCAGAGTCTGAATTTGTGTGCGAAATAGTTGGTCCTAGTGATCCCTAGTACCACGATATATACACTTATCTGAGAATAAGAGTCCTCCTAGCTGACATAACCCCAAACCTCAAGAGATCCTTTGTCAAAAAAGCATCCCATTTTTTCATCCTAGGAGATACCCTTTATTGTAGAAGCATTGAAGGAACCCTATTATGTTCCCTAAACACTAAGGAGGCATTGACTGCCTTAACCGAGGTACATAATGATATTTTTGGTTCACACTCGAGTGGTATGACCTTGCCCAAGAAATTGCTAAGATAGGGTATTATTGGCCTACCATGGAAAGAGAAGCACATGATTATGTCAGAAGGTGTCTACAATGTCAGCGACATGGGGACCTCATCCATGCACCAACCCAAGAGCTCCATCCAATTGTCACACCATGGCCCTTTTCATAGTGGGGGCTCAATCTCATTAGAAAAATCACTCCCACCTCATCTAGTGGAAACTAGTTTATCATCACTGCCACTGAGTACTTCACCAAGTGGGTGGAAGCCATCCCCATGACTTACATTACTGGAAAGCAAATATCAAAGTGCATCCTAAACTACTTAATTTTTTGTTATGGTGTCCCCCAAGCCATTATCTCAAATAATGGGACACCTTTCAAGAATTAGGATATTCGTGACCTATGCCACAAGTTCAAAATCCAACATCACTTTTCAACCCCGTACTATACCCAAGGCAATGACCAAGCTGGGGCTACAAATAAAACCATCCTAAAAATCCTCAAAAAGATGGTCAATGAAGCTGGTTGTGATTGGAATCTCCAACTAAATCCCACCCTATGGGCCTATTGAACCAACATCCACACACCAACAGGTGCTGCCCCCTTTTCCCTGGTCTATGGGCAGAAGCCATATTACCCATCGAGATCAAGCTCCCGTCACTAAGAATATCACTACAAAATCTCATCATGGATGAGGAATATTGGGTGCCAAGGTTAAACAAGCTAGAATTGCTAGATGAGTGGCGTATGGATGCCCTAAACCATTTATAGGTGTATTAGAATTGACTCAAGAGGAGTTATAACAAGAATATTAGAAGCCAAGTCTTCCAAGTCGGAGAGCTTGTGTTGAAGGAGAGCCAGAAGAATGTTCCAAATCTAGATGGCAAGGGAAAATTTGAACCCAATTGGTTGGGGCCATTCGTCATCACAACGAGCTATAAGTTAGGGCCATATCAGTTATCAACACCCGAAGGGGAACCTTTGTAGGAGCCCATGAACAACTCCCACCTCAAAAAAAATTATGCCTAATCTTGTAGGGTATAGAACCAAAAAATACAAAAAAATTAGAAAATGTCCTAAAAAATGGTCACCTTGATGAAAACCTGGCAAACAGGTGTCCGGGTGACAACAAAAAAATAAAAAAAACCAAAATTTTTTTAGAAAAAGGATTAAAAATAGTAAAGAGAAAAATCGTCCTCTAGTGAAAACCACTTTAGTGGCACTTTGGGCAAGTACCTTGGTGAAAACCTGGCAAACAGGAACCTTGCATAAATAAGAACTTTCCATCCACCAGGATCTCCACGGCTTGTTTTGCATCATTCATCCATCACACTTCCATCATCCATCTATCTCCATCCATCACCCATCCACATCCGCATCATAGCTTGGTCCTGTGTTCGTGTCATAATCCCTCCTAGTACTACTCGACCCATTCTCAAGGTTAGTTTGTCTTGCTTGTATCGGAGTAGCCTATTGCATCATGCTGGGGGCATGTTCTCATTGGATTGGATTTGTGTATATTCTTGAAGTCCCTAAATCAGAAGATCCAAAAACATCAAAATCTCAAAAAAATCCAAAAATAGTTAAAAAGCCAAGAACAATCCAAAAACATCCAAAAAATAGGTCAAAATGTCAGTCAAAAAATCAAAAAATAGAGTCATCTTGTCGAACTACGTCATCTCTGAGCTTTGAACATAGGCAAGGTTGATCTTTTATCATGCCCCGAGACACCTAGGTCAGTCCCTTAGGAGTCCTTCATAATAAACTGGCAATCCATTTGTTCATATCTCATCAATAATCGAGTATGTGTCAGTCGAACTACGTGGTCTTTGCATGTATAATGTAGGCAAGGCTAATTTGTTGATCAGCCCCTGACGCCCCTAGGATAGGTATTAGGTTAGTCTCTTGGTTAAAATCTCATAAAACCTCAAAACATTTGAAAAATCTCAAAAATACCAAAAACAACCTTAAAACATTTAAAAAAACTCCAAAAACATCCAAATATTTGAAAAATCCACCCATCTCGCTTTCACCCAAAAGAAACATCGCTCATAATAAATCAATCGTCATCCCCAACCTTTGGTGAAACAATCAGAAACAAGTCTAGCAGGTTAAAAGTGAAAACTCAAACATCAAGGTCTCAAATCTAGGTCAGTAGGTAAACAAGTTGGTCAACTCTTTGTGTCAATAGCCTATCATCCAATCAATCCCAAATAAATCATCTGATATTGTCATGTCCTAGGATGCATCCTTCCTACAATGGACATCAACATCAGGCATCACCATAGTTTAGTCTTGGCTAGCGGTATTGAAGAACATTAGCTTGTTTGTTTACTTTATCTTTGTATTTTAGCTTATCTTATTACACTCATTTGGATGACCTCTCAATGATGTCCCGAATGAAGGGATTTAGAGAGAAAGGAATGGGGCAATGATCATTATCTTTTTATCTGCTGTGCTTGTGGGATATTCTTGTAATATAACCTTGGTCATACATGCTTTGTTTAGGTGTAGGGAGGATGTTTTGGATATCTTCTTGAGCACATAGGAAGGCTTGCCTTTCTATGTTTTGGTCTGAGATGTTTGGGATATCTGAACTGTATTTTGAATAGGGTTCTGTGTGTTAGGTGTGAACAAGAGTACTCCTATCTGATTGTCGAGTCAAAGTCCATCACACTAGGTGCAACACCATCCTAGTTCTTTATACCTTGATGCATTGTGCCTACGTGTGTTATCAAATATAAGGTAAATGGCCCTTTTAAAGTCCCAATTCCTTGGTAAGAAAATCATCATCATCCTCATCCTCATCCTCATCATCATCTTTTGACTTGTTGGAGTCTCTTCCTTTCTTTTATATTCTTTCCACGCTAACATGGTACCATGACAGTTAATCACAAATCATCGCCATTGCATCCATCCTGCATCCACAAACCATCAACATAATGCATATCATATCATGACATATAGGAAACACTGATCATCTCACATGCATTGCATTTCATCATTGCATAATATAGACTGGTTATTCTAAGAATCTCATAAACCATACATGTGCATTCATTACATAAGCATAAAAGGAACCATCACATAGACATTATTAACTCATATCATATACATCATCAAAACATCAATTGCATAAGCATACCATGTACATCATATCATATACATAAACATTATTAGATTATACATCATAGTATAATTCATTTGCATCCATTACATAATCATATAAATACATATCATTTGTTTGCATTGTCATAACATAGGCATCATATCATGACATACACATCATTACATCATCATTAAATACATCATCACATAGGCATCATTATTAAATGAATCATCACATCATATCATGTGTATCATCATAATGTCCATAAATGCATCACCATATCATACATAAGAGAGATAAATGAAAAAGATTTCATCTCATACATTTTATCATCATCATCCATTTAAATGCATAATATAGATTTGTTAGTCTAAAAAAATTCACATATCATAACATGTGCATACATCATCATCGTAAAAGCACATAAGAAAAGGTATTGAAAAAGAAATGCATCCATCACATCATAACATCACATCACATTGCATCATATAGAATCACATCATCATCACATAAAATAGAATCATTGCATTACATATAAACCATCGCATATAGAAAATAGAATCCATCCATAATGCATAAATAAAATATGACACATCATACATCGGATTAAATCATATCATCTCATATATATCATCAAAATAATATACACTATCATGGTACAAATCAGGATCAAGTGTGTATCAATCAATATAAAGTACAATCACCCACCGGGCTATCAAAAACGAGCCCATGAAACACAAAAGGAATCATGTATCTAATCAAAGGTGAGATAGCCCTGCTGGCTTCCCTTGCCCTCACTGGCCTGTCTCTCTCCATGATCCTCTGGAGGTTGGTATCCTATTTGTTGCAAAAAATATAGGACCTGGGATGCTTGGGGCACAGCCTGATGATAATGAACTTTGTAATAACCAACCTCTCAGACTGTCTCCCTATATGCTCGTAGATAAACTGAACTTCAGGAGGAGGATGCGGCCATGCTCTCAAGTTGTTGTTGACGACCCATCTCCTGTGCAGCCCTGAGCTCCGCGACCTATCTCTGCTAGACAGCCTGATCCTGCTCTGTTTGCAGCTGGCCTCTCTCTGATGTCAAGGCAACAATCTGTCCCTATAACCCCTGCACCTATGCCTATAGTTTTTGGATGTGAGTGTCCCTCTGATTAGGTGGAGGTGGTGGTGGTGGTGGCGGTGGAGGTTCTTGATCTCTCTGAGGTGGCTGATCTACCTGTTTGTCCTGATCTTGTCGATCCTAATCCTAATCCTGCCTCAGGGGATCTTTTCGTACCCTATCTTGATCAAGCTGCTAGTATGGACCACCTCCTCCCCGACCCCCATCTTTGTCCCCATATCCTTGGCCTCCCTAGCCCCGACCTCGTCCTTCTGATCTACCCCTGGCTCTCTACCATGTTGATGGTGTCCTTGACACTGTCAATTTGAGGGGTGGCCTAAACCAACCCCTGTAAGCCTATGTAGTCCCTGCATCTACCTGGCCCTAATCATATGGCCATGGCCTGGCCACCAGCTACCTGAAGCTATCCACTGCCTCATCTGCAGGAATGTATCGGCCCCATGAGGTCTCCCTCATAGTACGCACAAATATGGCAATGTATTGGTCATCAGGTCTATCCTGTGGCTCCCTGAACTATTTGAGAACCCGATGGGGGCAAGTACTACTCTACCATGGTGTGCTCATGACCCTGCATCAATATGTCCTATCTCACAAAAAAAAACTACTAGGAATCATCGTACCATGTTGGCCATCCAAGGTATGGTCGCCATGTGAATGCTCTCATATCATCAATAACCTTCCTCTAGTGAGGGATGCCAACCTATCTTGTGTGTGTGAAAGAAAGCCCTCCCCTGTACCTCTAGATGACTGGGTCATCTAGCTCCATATCAACCACTATAACTCATGGGTAGAGCATTGTGATGTGCTCCTAGACCTAGATAGAGGAGTGTGACCCTAGCCCCGATGGCTCTACTATCACAATATGTGAACTCATGTAAATCCTGATATAGAGATGCCAACAGTATTGGTCCCCATGCAAAGCATACTCTCCACCTGACCATTAGCTCCCAGGCGAGCCCCCATCCTAGAATAAAGTATCAGCCGCACCGATCTAGTGCCACAAGACCTGAAATGATGGCCACAACAACCAAGTGAAATGGTGACATGACAAGCCTATAATGCTCTCTAGCTCAATCTGGCCCTCTGCAAAGATGATCTCATCAAGGTCCATCATGTCGTAATAGGCATCTCTCCTGGCATCCATGTCATAAATAACTCACTAGTTGTGGATAGGCAAATGAAGAATGTGCCTCCTCCAATGTCATTGTGGCCTCACCCGTCGGAAAGTGAAATGATAACGTCTCACTATGCCATCACTCTGCTAACACTATCATAATCCCCAAGTGTGTCCTCACTGGCGGTGCATATGCAATGTACCAAAGACCAATCACCCACAGATACTCCTAGAGCCACTCATGCATACCAAATAATCTGCCTAGAATGGAGGATCTATTCTCACGTGAATGAAGAATCTCTACCTCCTCTTGCATCAGGAAAGTCACCATCAAGTTTCATAAAAAATCAGGAGCTTGTTCAGAGTTTTCGCAATTGAAACAAAAAATGTGTCACTGTTTGCAATTGTGGCCTGGTTTGGAAGTCCCAAACTGCACCGCTGGAAGCTCTAAACCTCCAAACTCTGCCTCCACGATGTAGTTTGGATGCGCCAAACTTTAACCCCTAAACCCTAAATTGCAAAGTGGCCCACGAGAGTGATATATTCATATGCCGTTGAGTTTGGAGTTTGAATCCTAACTCTAAACTGTGACACCATGTTGCTATTCATGATGCCAACACAGTTTAACACCACACAGTGATGAAATGAGGTTTGTAGTGGTGCTATATAGGACCACTTGACCCAGTTTGACTTCCTAAGATATTAAATGTGCACGAAGAATGAAATGAAAAGTCAGGGCAAGTTGATTCAACAGTGGTCTTGCACCAAGAAGCCTCTGGTGCACCCGTACTCGCTCTGAAACGTGTCGTGGAAGTGGTCATTGTGCCATCTCTCGCAGGGGTTAGAGCTTAAATCGTAGAAATTTCAAAAGGCTATGTGTGCAAATGAACTGGAAGTGGTCCCCCGGGGCCTATTTAAGCCTGAAAACAAGGGTTTTTTGACCCCATTTGGCCATCTAGCTAGGGTTTTGGACCCCCGATCCTCTTTTCGCCCAACCAAGGGCCGTTTTGCATCATTTTTTCACATTTTTGAATGTTTTTTGTATCTCGGAGCCTTTTTGGACCCGTTGGGCACCTTGTCCTCTTTTTTCACAAGATCACCCAAAAATCAAAATTTTCATCCAATCTCCTGAGGGGGTAGTATATCAGCATGTTTCTTTTTGCTGGGGCAGCAGTGGGGCAATTTTGAAAATTGGAAATTTTTTGAATTTTGATTGAGGCAGTTTATTCTTTGAACCATTGTAGCGAGTACTTTGCTTCAAAGAGGGGCAAAATGTAGACATGGAAAATATACTGACACACTTGATCCTGATTACTAACATCATTTCATCCTGAATCATCTTCTTTGCTGGTCATCACCTTTCATCCCTTGATTAAATAAATCAAATTTATCTAATTAAGTTGTCATCTCCTGTTAATTAAGTAAATCAATCTTATTTAATTAATCCTCTAATCTCCATTTAATTAAATAATTCATTTTATTTAATTAAATCCCTAAGGTCATTATATTAAATTAAATCAATCTTTATTTAATTTAATCTAACATCATCTCCTTTTAATTAAATAAATCAAAATCTTTATTTAATTAAGTCTAAGCCATCTTCCTCTCATTTTGATTTAAATTAATCCTCAAATCTAAGTCAAAATGGTCAAATCAACTAATCTCCTTTTAAATTAATCAAATCTAGATTAATTTAAGTCTTAATCACCTGAATCCTCTAGATTTTGCAACTTTCTCAATAAATCATTTCTTTTGATTTATTAATTCCCCTAATTACTTTCAACATGGCATCAAAAGGGAATATTCCTCCAAGTTTGAAAATCCCTCCAAATGGATTTTTCCTTTCAACAAGGCATTCATTTCCTCTTACATGTCCTCGTGCATTGAGGCAAGTGGCATTTAAGTCATTTCTTTCTCCCTCCAACATGTCATTTCACAAATTTGAAAATCCACCTAATATCATTTATTGTGCACATTCATCAAAATGTGCTCATCCTTCCTCCATTCACATCTTGACAAGTGGCATTTGGGCATTGGATGTTGAATGATCCCACATTCCTCCATTTTGCTCATTCTTCCATCTTGTTCCTCTATAAATAGAAGTCTCTTCACATTTTGGATCCACAACTTAGAGAAAAGTTACTATCTTCATATTTAGAGAAAATTCATCCATTTCCATAGCATTTTTCCATCATCATATCTAGGTTATTGCAGATTTCATCAAGGAAGCACATTGTTCATCATCATCAAGTGGATCAATCTTCATCAAGCTTGCAAAGGAGTTGGGAAAGGGCCAATTTCCACATCAAATTGGAACCAATTCCCCCCTAGGATTAAGAGTTTGCATGCTTAAATAGGATTTAATAGCTTTTCTTGTTTTGTTCTTCATTTCTTTCCTATTTTGAGCGTTGTAGATGAATTGCATGGGGAATATTAGTTCTAACTTGCATATGGATCTAATGTTGTGTTTGTTTGCTATGTTTGTGCAGGTCTAGGATTGGGGTTCACACCTTATTACTCCAAGAGACCCCCATTTGGGTAGCATAAATGAAAATTATAGAGAAAAAGGATTATTTCACCTTCTCAAAGGAATACTCCTCTGGTCACTAGAAAGAAAGTAGATGGAGAAACTCAAAATAATATCAAGAGAAAGAAGACATGATTTACTTGTAGGGAACCATTGGCTCCAAGTCATAGGTTTCTTGGCAAGGGGTGAGTGCACTATATTGATGTAACATTAAATAAATATTTAAATTTAAACAAGCCTAAGGAGTTTGTAGATTTTGAAGACCATGTACTTGAAGAAGAAGAGAGGGAAGAAGATAAAAATGGAACACTTGCAACACTTTCATGGGCACCCAAATACCACCATTTTAGAGTACATGGAGTATTATCTAGATAACATATTTTAGTGCTCATATATAATGAGTAAACCCAAAATTTTATTGATGAAGGATTGGTGTTCAAAAGGGGATTTAATATGGAAGATTTTGAGGGATTTCATGTAGTTGTTGCTGATGGATTCACCCTCCCTTGTACCAAGGTAATTTAGCAACTCCATTTAGCCCTAAGAGATTATAAGATATGTATGTTTTTGAGTTTGGAAAAAAAAATAGTGTGCTAGTTGTGTAGTGGTTATAGTCCTTAGGTGAATTTACTTAGAATTACTACTTTATGAAACTCAAATTTAAATCATATAAGAAAGATGTTATCCTCAAAGGGATCTTCAATGGTACTCCAAGAGTAGTTAGAGAAAAAAAAGGAAAGAGATCTTTGTAGGGTCAAGTGGCTTGGGAAACCAATTATTTAGTCATGTTCACTTATTATTCAATAGGCAAGGAATCCCCTCATCATATTTACATTGAGAAAATTTTAAATAGTCATAGTAAGGTATTTAATGACTTTCCCCAAGACTACCCCTAGATAAGGGATTCAAATATGTTGTAGAATTGGAACCGGGTGCAAAACTAGCCATAACCATCCCATACTGTCATCTAAGGGGGTATAAAGAAGAAATTGAAAAGGTTATAAAGAGCTTATAGAGTTGGGTTATATCAGATTGAGTTTCACCCTTTGCATCCCCAATGGTTCTTGTAAAAAATAAGGATGGGACCATACATAGGTGTATTGATTATAGAGCATTGAATAAATAAATCATCAAGAATTGAAGTATCCTATATGAAGGGTGGATGAGTTGATAAATGAATTACATGGAGCTATGTATTTCTCAAATATTGATCTAAGGTCTAGCTACCACTAGATTCAAGTAAAATATGAGGATGTGTATAAAACTAAATGTATATTTCCTTTAGAAGTTTCAATTTTCTGGTTATGCCCTTTGGTGTAATGAATGCTCTAGCTATGTTCTAATCCAATATGAATCAAGTATTTATAAAATACTTGATAAATGTTGTGTTAGGTTTCTTTGATGAAATTCTTGTTTGTAATAAAACTTGGGAAGAGCACTTGAATCACTTGGATATGGTGTTGGGAATTTTAGAACAACAATCCTTTTATGAAAAGACATTCAAATGTGAATTCAAGATGGAAAATATTTTTTAATTAGGACACATAATAAGCACAAAGGGAGTGCAAGTGGATCCAAAAAAGATTCAATATATTTTAGACTAGGCACCTCATACAACACAATTGAAAGGGTTCTTTGGGTTGTGCAATTACTATAGGATATTTGTGTGGAGACAGAAAAAGTATCCCTTTTTGCTTGCTTGATTTGGGAATAATTAACAACAAAGTGGACTTAATGAGGCATTGATTTGGTGTTGTGAGGTGTTTTACACATCCACATTAGGTCTTGGGCCCTTGCAAACTGAATAAAATGCATTTAACAATGTCTTGTAAAAGTGTTGTAAAGTGTTGTAAAAGACTTTCACACTTCTCTAGAGTTAATGAACCCATTTTCCCTTAATTCAACAATGTAAAATGTATTTAAATGCATTATCACATTAATCTAGAAGGCTTGTAAATTAAACTTAACTTTAATCTAGTGTTGTAATGTGTTTTACACATTCACATTGGATGTTGTACCTTTCTAGGCTATGTGGACCCCATTTTAGTGTTGTAAAGAGTATTTAATCATACTTTCACACTGAATTTTGTGTCCCAATCCCTAATTGGACTTCACATCATCATTAATAGGCCCTTATGGCCCCATATTGTGCATCCCGAGGCATAATTTGATGAAATAATTGACAAAGTCACTATATAAACCTAATTTCCTTACTTCTTGGCATTCCAACTAATAGAATGGCCCCTGTGGGACCCATTCACCATTAGGGGAAGATAAATCCCATCTAGGTAGGAACCATTCATCCTTGATGGAAAATGAGTCCCATTTGAGCCATTTTTGGGGTTTAAGTGAGAAAAATTAGGTTTTAAGTTTAATTTTTCTCCATGTCGGCCTTAAGGGTCAAATTAATAGGAAAATTAGTTGAATTTTCTAAAAATATAAGTTTCTAAACCCTAATTCATAAGAAATTTAACTCATTCATCATTTGTCTTCCACTTCAAGTCAAGCAAGCTAGGGTTTTAACATTTCAAGTCATTCAAGATCACTTTTTAGACATTCAAGGAAAAATTCTTTATCTTTTGCTGCAGAAATTCAAGATCAAACATCATGGAAAGTATCTAACTCCATTGTTTCATGCTTCATTAGATTCTTTCTTCATTTTGATTTAATTACCTAAAAAGGAGTTTGACCAAGGTAAACCCCCATGCCCTAACATTCAACATTTCTTTCTCTTTCCTTGTGTGTTTGTAGATTTAGGTATTTTGAAGACTTTAAAATCCTTAAAGAATAGGTTGAAGACTTACTGGAGTCATATTATTCCTTGCAAGGTCAAAATATCAACAAAAAGTCACTTACAGTGCTGAAAATTAGACTTTCGAAGGTTGACACCTATCAAGAACCGAAGTGTAGATTAAGGGCTTCTATTTCCACTTTTGAATTCTCAGAAATTCAAAAGTGGACTGATTTTCCATTAGTGATGAATGAGTCCCACTGCCAGGCCTAAAAAGTGTTTTCTACAGTTTTGGATACCCATTTGTCCGAAACGGGTTCTAGAACAATTTCCCAGATCTAGGACTAATTCACCCAGTAGGAAAATTTTTTAGCATCATCAACATTTCAAAAGTCATTTCCAGTCTCCAACAAGTTCTCAGGTGCACACATTCAGTTTCATTCATTTATGTTACAGTTTACTTTCATTTCTAGGTCTTTTTGCTTTTCACAATGTGTTTTCAAACAACTTGCATTTCAATAGTTTTACATTAATAATCCATCTCTTTTATCAATGTTTTACATTTATATCATTGCATTTAGAAATATTTCATCCTTCATTATATTAATCTTGAGTGTAGACATTGCCCATTTTGGCCCATCTTTCTCCTTTTAGGTGAAAAACCCTAGAAGTGCAAGAAAGAGCTTGGGTGCCAAAATATTTGTCTCCAATTTGCTAAAGGGATTTCTTAGCTTGCCACATCTTTAACAAATTTTATGAAGAAAACAACCTTTAAATGGATGGAGGTTGCTTAATAAACCTTTGAAAAACCTAAAGGGGTAATGAGCTCATGTATGGTTCTTGTTAAACTTGATTTTTATATTTCACTTGCAGTAGAATGTGATGCTTCAAGAGGAGGAATATGAGCTACTACCACTTAGAGAAGGCACTAGATAGAATTTGAACGCAAGAAAATAAATGACTTAGAAAGCACTTACTCCATCCATGACAAGGAAATGCTGGTTGTTACACATGCATTGTAGAAATTCAGGAAATACCCTGTCTATGGGAAATTTATTATAAATAATTACCATAATAATCTAAAATTATTCTTGAACTAGTAGAATGTAAATGACTATTAGAAAAATTAGGTTAATAAGATTATAATGTCCCCATATTTTTAGTCACGTCAACATTATAGTTAGCTTCGACTTTCTCAGTAAATATCAGTAATACTAAAGGGGATGTTTGATGTTATCGATGAGCTCTTGAGTATTTTGGCACCTTTAGTTTTCACTTTTGAACTATTTCTATATTTTTTGCATCTTCAGTAGGCTGTGAGAGGAATATTTCATAATTAAATAATTAATTATAAGCTGTTGAAAAAGTATAAATTGAAAGATGCCAGATTAACTTTTTATAAGGAGTATAAAAGTGACTTAAGTTCTAGGAAAATTAATTATTTAATAAAGTCACTTTTTGGTGAAATAAGGATTTGATGCAATGCTAGGAGGATCACAACTCAACTCAACCAATCATTCAAGGCAATGTTACAAAATTCTTGCCCTTAGGCATCCTTGGATTACTTTGCAATAACACAAATTGAGAAATCATCAACAAAACAAATCAACTAACCCGTAGAAGGCATTACACAAGATGTTCATAACAAACTCAACCATACCAAACCCTACAAGTAATCTCAATACATCAGATCCAAAGTTCTTCTTGGTAAACTTCACCATACACTTGTAGCCCTGTATTAGGAACTGTAAAAAAATCCCTTGATCCAGACCCAAACTCCAAAATGGAAGAAGCTTTTGAAATACATTTTAAGTCATTTTGAGACATATCAAAGATTTAGACAAGTTTTTTTGTAACAACACCACAAAATATTGACTGTCCTACAATGACTAGGTCCAAATTAGGCCATACCATTTATCATCTCCAATATATCCTTCACAAATACCCTCAAACTCCCTTCAAGCACACTAAACAATGACAATAGACCCAAAAACAACAAACTACATGAATAAGTGCAACCATCCAAGTGACAAACTCTAAAACTCAGTTTTATGCCAACTTTCATAAGGGTTTATTGGAAGTGACCCAACCTCTCATATACCTTTTCAAGGATTTTAACATGCTCAAATATGTCTACAACTACTAAGAAAAACCTATCCCATGCATATTTCATGTTGTTTCATCAAAATACCCATCTTAACCTTCATTCTTGACCCAAAAAACTTGACTTTCAACACTTTGTGATAACAGGGCAATGAACAATTGGACACACACACACACCTTATAGGTTCACCAAATCCTATCGAGCCAGGCATCCCAATGCATTTTAAAACCCTCCTTAATAAAATTTACCAAGAAACATATCCATCCCACAAAGTAAATGCCCAAACTTCATTGAAATCTGCCTTTAGTAGTCTGCTAGAGAAAACACAATCATAACCTTTAAAAGATACATGCTTCAATATTGATTATTTTGTCAAAGTACAAACTGAAAAGATACCTCATACACCTTGACATTGTTCTCAAACACTTCCCCTCATGTTGGACATAAAATTCAACAACAAAACATCAAAACCCTTTGTTCATTCCACTGTATTAGTTAGAACATGGTTAAATACAGTCCTAGGGCAACATAAAATCCAAAGCAAATCATATCTTCACGACTTGCAAAATTGGAAATGAAAGTATAGACCATGATGATCCTTTTCAAATTTTTTTATCCATTTCTATCAGATACAAAAAGAATAAAGCAATTTCTTTTAACACTGGATACCCTAACAAGGGTTTTAGATCATTTTCAGAAAATAAACAATATCTTCCTCAAAACTGCATGAAATTGAATGAAATAAAAAGAAAAATGTAGTAGACTCATAGTTATATCATTCCAAATGACTTCCCCCACAATATCCAGCTGTACATGGCCATACAATAGCCAACAATCACATTTTACCAGTGTTTTCTAAGATAAAACAAAATTCCATTGATGCTTTTCTATTACAAATCAAAAATTCCTCCTTGACTTGACCTATGTGAGGCTTATTTATGTCTTTCAAACCAAAAATAACTCAAAAAAAATGACTACAAATGATTCCAACCTCCCTCTAACTACTTGATTTATCATTTGTCAATTTTGCACCTTTGCCTTAAGAACATTGTTGACAAGATTTTTTTTATTTTTTATTTTTTGAATCCCTCAATGCATCTAGACCACTAAATTGATTGGTTACATGATAAAATGATCCAAAAAATCCTTATTTTGATGAAAAAACATCTAGAACCTATTTTGGACTTCACTTGACAACATTTTCCATTTTTTGTAAATTGGATACAATAACCATACAACCTATCTAAACATTCATCAAATGACTTGAACACATTGTGATGGTCTTGAAAGACCTTATTAATGACCCCTAAGTATTCTTAAAATATTATTTACATATTGTCCTCATGGAGGCATATAGTCCATCAGGTGCTTCTGCACCAGGATTAATTTTAATAAGGGATTTAAAACTATTAAATTTTGAAAAGTTTTCATACGAGTTTATAAAAATGCTTGAAGTGGTTCATCTGAGTTATTTAGAAGATTTTTAATTTCTACTTTTTGGAGATTTGTGTCTGTGGAAAAATTTCTCATCAGAGGGACGAAAACCTCTAAGCTTTCCTAATAGATGAAAAATTAGAAGGTAGTGCAATTCCAGCCAAGGATTGACGAAGTGTTAAAGATTTGGTATTTAGGGATGAAAACCCTTAGATTTTTTTGGAGCAATTTCACACAAAATTTTCTTGAGTGCTAAATATTTGTGATAAGGGTTTTGAGAGAAAATTGATTTATCTTCCCAAGTTTTTCCAAATTTACATAGTCAAGATTAATTTGTAAAAAAATATTAGATATTGTGTTGGACATTTGATAAATAAATTCCTATATATGAAATTATTGGATGCCATCTTTTATATGGGAGTTAAGGAGGTGTGGAAAAGTTTAAGTGTCATTGTTGGTTTAATTGAGAAGTCCTTATGTATCCGGGACTTTATTCTCCCAATTGCTCAGATTCGAGGAGGATTGAAAAACCAAATAAAATAAAAAAGTAACTGCCACTTTTGAAGGAGTTTAAATATAATTAGGACTCTTCACATGTTTGACCTGCCTTTTTAGGAACGTTGGAAGGTTTTTAAGAAAGACAACGCTACTTTGGAAGGAAGGAAATAAATCCACATTGGACTTCTTGGGAGAGTTTGGACTCATTTAGGACTCTTAAAAAGTGTTCACCCACCTTTTTGGAGAGTCATGTGATTGGTTGAGTGTTGGAAGGTTGTAAAAAGTGTAGTGTGGCCTAGGCTTGAATAGTATTTAATTATTTTTGGACTCTTTACCAACAATTGGAGAAATGTGGAAGTCTAGTGAAACATTTTGGAAGAAGTTCAAAGCTAATAAGACTCTAAAAATTATAATTTTTCCAACTTTTTAAAGTGAGAAGGCTTGGGAATGGGTATCACCTCATTTTATGTGAGTTGCAAGGTTTAATGTGGAGCCATTTTGGAGTTGTTGATATTTAAGGGAACATGGGCATTTTTCCTCAGATATCTCTAATGTTTATCCATAGGTGCAACCTATAGGTGCTTATGGAGGGATGCAACAACTAGCAACAATTATATAAGGTGCTAGAAAGGTTAAAAAATCTACATTTATAAGTGTTGTTCAAAATATCAGGATAAAGAAAACCAAACATTTGAAACTATAATTCCTTGGGGCATTAATATTTTGAACATCATCATCTACAATCATCACAACTATAGTTAAAAACAAGAAATTATATTCATTCAACTTGAAAGTGAAGTATTCATTCATGAATAACCCACAAGTTAGAACATTATCTTTATACATGTATGTCTAACTTTCATCAACATATTGTTCATATCATCTTGGGGATTATATGTATACTCTAAGTATAAACAAAATTATCAATATTTCAATATTATTCTTGGAGGTTTGAATGTTTAATTATTTATGAATTTTTTCATTAAATGCTACTTGTGTTTGACAAAATGTCAATGACTAGATTAATGCATGAAAATTATTTATGAATATGTCTATGATCATTAATGATAGTTGTAGTTGTTCCTAATCATAAAACCTAGAATTACTAATTGGTACAATATTTCACCAACCATTCGACAAGTTTTTTGCACACAAATTGAAACAAGGTAATTTTGTTAAAATATATTGGTAAGGACTTTATAGTGGTATCAGAGCACAAAGTATCTCACCATCTTGTTGGGAAATCAATTTTGTTGAAATCATGAGTTGCATGTCAGATTCCAGTGTCAGAAATATAGAAGACAAAATGAACTCTTTGTTAGAATTTATGAGACAAACATAGGTTAAAATTTAAAAGTGGAAGAAGCTCATGGAGTAACATAGTAAAAAGGATGTTGGAGATAGGATTTATACAACAGGTATGGATCTCGAGTTCTTACATCAGTCAAAAGAGTTTTTGCTTGATATGCTAGGGTAGTGGAGGATGGTTTGTCTATGATAGATCAATTTGATTTTAAGAAATTGTGTTGGGCAATGAATCCATCAATAACTTCCTTGATTAATCAAAAGTTTATGAGGCATCTTGATAGAGAGGTAAGAATTTCTGTTACTTATTTCCTTAGTGAAATCATGATAATTTTAATGCGTAAAGCTCCTTACGATTATAACACATTGAAAGAGATAATTCAACTGTTGGTGGATAGTTTCCAAGATATTAATGATATCACATGTGGTCATTTTTCTAGAAGGGTTGCCATACTTGAAATATTTGTAAAAATCAGATTAAATAAAATTATATTAGACTTGGGAATGGATGATTTATTTCACAAAATGTTTCATCATTTCTTTGCTACATCCAAAAAAGATCATGTTGATAATGTTATTGTAACCATGTAAACCATTATGGTTTTGGTTATTAATGAAGGAGATGTTATTGTAACCATGTAAACCATTATCATTCAGTGCGAGAAGAAGATTAAACCTTTCTTGGTTAATGAGGAGCAGGTGAATGAAGGGGAGTTCATAACAAAATCATTGGAAGGAAAAGGTACCTTGATACATGAGGAATATGGGATAGAGCATCAAGATGATATCTTATACATGCATGTAGTTATGGTTGTGCATGAGAAGCAATACCAACCAGCTTATAGTGACAATCACTTAACACATTCTAGTGATGATAACTCAGGTGGGTTAGGGTTTGACTTCCAAAATAGACCAATGGAGAGGAATATTAATGATGACTTTAATATTGGTGATTTGGAGAGTAATTAATCAGAGAGACAACCAATCATGAAGGAAAAAATAAACATATTTTATTTGAACAAAGCAATCATCCCGTAAGACCTTGAGATCTACATGTATTAGCACCTAATCATGATGAAGAATTGGTGTTAGATAATTTTTTTTGGGATGTTGTGCTAACTTTGTTCTTGAAGACAAATTAAAAAAATCCATTATATGAAGTTGAATTTGATCATTAACCCAGTGAGTCACGTGATTTGAAGAAACTAATGAAAGTTATTGAAGAGATAATTGTTGCAACCCTAACATTTTTTGAATACACACACAAGTTCGTTGAAGATCTCTTTTGGAAGGCCCAAATTGAGAGGAGACAAAAATATAGGGACCTTTCTTGCAGATTTACAGGTAGTCAAAGAAACTTTGGGGACTATGAAATCAGATTTCTTGAAGTTAATTTCAATCAAGGACCATTCCATCAAGCTTGTAAGAAAATTCTTGTTGCATTGAAGGGAAAAGAGCAAGAAGTAGATAAACTCACCTTTGAGCTTAATTCTGCTAAGGATTCTTTGGAGAGTACTCACATGGCTCTTCAAGAAGCATAAATTTATCTAGCTATTATAGAATAGTTTAATGAGAAAGAAAATGAGGGAAGAGCTAAGGAAATCAAGCAGGCAATAGATGAGTTTGATAGGCTCTATGCAAATTTTGATTTAGAGAAAATTCCCAAGTTGGAAAGAGTAGAGTTAGAACTATGGGAGGGAAATTTGGGTCAAGAAAATATAAATATTTTTTAGTTTATTGATAATCCTATTTTTGAGTGGGATGCAGTGTCCATTTTTTTATAATCCACTCTTTGTGATGGGGGATGAAACACTTCCTAATTTTAGGGTTATGGTTGGTGACAACCACAAGATATGGGTTATGGGTGAAATTCTTAGTTCTGAGGTATTGACTTAGGATTGGGGTTGCGATCTTCCAGAAACTATTCTATGGAGGGGCATTAGGAAAGATTGCAGATTTGGAGTTGATGTTCACCTCCCAATCAACCAACACATAATTTTGGTTACTTACATACAAGTGGTTTGGCCAATATTTCCAGCTAATGAGTGGAGTATTTTCAGTGGGATTTTAATGGTGAAGATAGTCCAATCATTGGAGAAGTCTTTTCAATCAATCCATGCTCACATATTATATGCATGCATGAGTTTTTCATCATTGAAATTGTTGCCTCAACATTATAATTTTGATTTTGATAAAATCAATTAATGAGCTGATTGATTTTTCAATACTTGCAGGTTTTGTGGCAACAAAGTGTGAAAGATTTTTTTGATATGGTTCAATTATTCCTAACCTCCACATTGGTGAGTAATGGGTATTGCAATCATTGTAAGTTGCTGGTCTATGTATTTTTAGATGTTGTATTAATGATTGTAGCTGATTGTGTAAATTGGTGTGCATGGGAATGCCACTTTGGAACTTGGGAGTTAAGTGTTAATGAGGTGCTACCAGTTTATGACAACGAAAACATTCCAAAGATAGATAATTTAGAAGTTAATGAGGTGCATGCATGAGTTTTTCATCATTTAAATTGTTGCCTCAACATTATAATTTTGATTTTGATAAAATCAATTAATGAGCTGATTGATTTTTCAGTACTTGCAGGTTTTGTGGCAACAAAGTGTGAAAGATTTTTTTGATATGGTTCAATTATTCCTAACCTCCACATTGGTGAGTAATGGGTATTGCAATCATTGTAAGTTGCTGGTCTATGTATTTTTAGATGTATTAATGATTGTAGCTGATTGTGTAAATTGGTGTGCATGGGAATGCCACTTTGGAACTTGGGAGTTAAGTGTTAATGAGGTGCTACCAGTTTATGACAACGAAAACATTCCAAAGATAGATAATTTAGAAGTTGATACTATTGTCATTTTTTATATCAACTTCTTATCAAGAATTAATCTACACCACTTTTGGGATTATACGATGAGAGATGTAGAGTACCATGTTCTCATATTGAGCAGGTTGTGTTTCTTATTGCTCAAGTTTGTATCAATTAGTGGAATTATTGATGCGTACTTTATTGAGATTCCTTGGCAGGAAATCTTTTATGGTTTACTTTTCAGCCTTTAGAAGTATTTTAGTTTGGTTTTAGAGGATGATTACATTTTTGGGGTTTTGTTGAGGAGTGTGCAGACTTGGCATTATGGATTGAAATTTTTAAGTGATCCAACATCAACATGGTGGGTTTTTCAAGAGATTGGTTTGGGATCTTGGGATCATATTTTATTTCATCTTGGTTTAGTCAAGTGATTTTGAGGCTATGGAGACATTTCTTGAGGACAAGCAATCTTTGGGGAGAGTGGACTGTAATATCCCTTTTTTTGTCACATGAACATTGTAGTCTTCAGATTTCTCGATGACTATCAGTCATATCAAAGGGAATGTTTGATGTTTCTGATGAGCTCCTAAGTATTTTAGTACCTCCAATTGTCACTTTTATACTATTTTTGTATTTTTGCATCTTTAGTTGGTTGTGCGTGGAATATTTAATAATTAAATAAGTAATTGCAAGTTTTGGAAAAGTATAAATTAAAAGACGACTTAAATTGATTATTTATAAGGAGTATAAAAGTGACTTAAGTGCCAAGAAAATTAATTAATTTAATAAAGTCACTTTTTGGTTAAATAAGGATTAATTTTAATAAGGGATTTAAAAATATTAAGTTTTAAAAAGTTTTCATAGGAGTTTATAAAAAGGGTTGAAGTTTTTCATTTGAGTTATTCAAAAGATTGTTAATTTCTCTTTTTTGGAGATTTGTGGCTATGGCCAAATTTCTCACTAGAGGGATGAAACCTTGAAGGTTTCTTGACAAATGAGAAATCGAAAGGAAATACACTTCCAACCAGGGATTGACAGAGTGCTAAAGATTTGGGATTTGGGGACAAAAACCTTCAGATTCCATTAGAACAATTTCACATAAAATTTTCTTGAGTGTTGAATGTTTGCTATAAGGGTTTTGGGAGAAAATCGATTTATATTCCTAGGTTTTGCCATATTTGCAAGCAAGATTAATTTATTAAAAAAGATTATATATTGTGTTGGTCATTTGATAAATAAATTTCTATGTCTAAAATTATTGGATACCATCTTTTATATGGGAGTTAAGAAGGTGTGGAAATTTTTAAGTGTCATTGTTAGTTTAATTGAGGAGTCCTTATGTCTTTGGGATTCTATTCTCCTAGCTAATCCGATTTGAGGAGGATTGAAAAAACAAATAAAATAAAAAGTAATTGGGCCACTTTTGAAGGAGTTTAAATATCACTAGGACTCTTGACATGCTTGACCTATCTTTTTAGGAACATTGGAAGGTTTTTAAGAAATTCACATTAAATTTCTTGGGAGAGTTTAGACTCGTTTATGACTCTTAAAAAGTGTTCACGCACCTTTTTGGAGAGTCATGTGATTGGTTGAGTGTTGGAAGGTTGCAAAAAGTGCAGTGCAACCTAGGCCTGAATAGTATTTGATTATTTTGGACTCTTTACCAACAATTGGAGAAGTGTGGAAGTCTTGCACAAATTTTTGGAAGAAGTTCAAAGCTGATAGGACTCTAAAAATTATATTTTTCCACCTCTTTGAAGAGAGAAGGCTTGGGAATGGGTATCACCTAATTTTATGTGAGTTGTAAAGTTTGATTTGGAGCCATTTTGGATTTTTTGTTGATATTTAAGGGCACATAGGACTTTTTCCTTGGATATCCTTAATTTTTATGCATAGGTGCAACCTATAGTTGCTTAGGGGTAAGTGCAAAAAGATGGGGTGCCAAAAATGGGTCTTAAGTGGCCACTTTTTTTTTCCTGTAATCAAGAAATACTAACCTTGGATGTGAAATTGAGGATAGTTACACTCAAATTTTTTTGATGTAATAAAAACAAGGATTGTAGTGCTCTCAGTTTACTTTCTAATCTACTATTTAAAAAAAAAAATGGTAGAGATTAATGGGTTCAAAAGAGGGAGCCATAGAAATTGGTGTTTTTTCTCAAAAAAAATAACATAGCGACTTTTATGGCTCCTTCAAAAGGTTAACTTTTTTTTGGTATTTTTAAAATTGCTTCGATGAGAAATTAGCTAGTAGCATGTAGTTTATGCCCATTTTTTTGATAATTTTTTAATGAATTTTGATTTTTTATTAATTTTCAAAGTGGACACATCTTGAAAAATAGAATTTTGGTCGTGCTACCCCTATAAATTTTGAAAAATAATTGAAAATAATTTTTTTTAATATGTGTAGAATGGAGTCTAGTTTCTAAACACATAATTTATTTAAAATTTCAATGAATGGTTAATATAAAAAAAAAATACCAAACAATGGTTTTTACCAAAAAATGGACACAAACAAAAGAAATTAAAGATGAAAGGCTTAACATTGTCAAAATGTGAAAAAATTACATCGTTAAATATCTAAGAGAGAGCCTAACAATAGCCAAGTGTTCAATATGTTCGACCTTGAAACACATGCAAACTAGACAGTTAGCACAAATGCGATTATGTTAAATCTTGTAGAATATGCAAAAACATGTATTTAGACATTGGGAAGGAACTCCAAGCCTTTGGGTTGGTAATCTAAGGAAAATACCAAGCCTAAGGCTTGGGGATTGCCAAAGCAAGAAATGACGTGAGCACATTATAATGTGCTCACATTATTTCATGGTTTTGATATATTTTTTGCTTTTATGCTCAAGAGTTGCCTAAGCAAGACATAACACGAGAGCATTATAACACACTCACATTATGTATTTATTTGTGATAAATTATAGTCTATTAAATGTATGCATATATATTTTTATGTATGTATGTATGCTTGTATGACATGTATGTATGTATGTATGTATGTATGTATCAGTGTGTGGACACAAAAAAAGTGTCCCTTTTTGCTTGCTTGATTTGGGAATAATTGATGATAAATTGGACCTAATTTTTCCTTGATTTAATGTTGAGAGGTGTTTTTCACATCCACATTAGGTCTTGGGCCCTTGCGAATTGAATAAAATTCATGTCTTGTAAAGGTGTTGTAAAGAATTGTAAATGACTTTCACACTTTTCTTGACTTTTATTAAGCATTTAAGTCTAATATTATTTTAATTCAAAAGCTATCTTTTTCGTCTTCTTCTATAATTAAATAATTATTTCAATTATTTAATTATTCATTAGCCTTTTCTCTCTATAATTAAATAAATGCTATATTTATTTAATTATTTATCCTTTCTTTATCTCCCCAATTAAACAATTATTTTAATTATCCCTTCCCTCTCCATTAAAAAAATATTTTTAATTATTTGTTCTCACCTTTCTCTTTAAATAAATAAAATTAATATTTTATTGATTTCTCCTATGTTGGCCACCTAAATTAAATAATCTTTATTATTTATCCTATCACCTCTTTGTTTGTGCCAATCTTATCTTCCACCTCAAGTCTTTATCTATCCATGTCTTTCTTCTCTCAATTAACCTCCACCCTTGATTAAGTTATTTTCTAATTTAATCTTGGCCCTTGATCATGATCCTTATTCTAGCCACTCCTTTATAAAAGGAGACCTTTAACCCTAATTCATTCACCTAACAATCATTAATCATTCATTATCTATCTCAAGTCAAGCAAGCTAGGGTTTAACATTTTCAGTCTTCACAAGGAAGCATCTTCAAGAACATCAAGGCATTCAAAAGCAAGATTCTTCATCCATTGTTGTAGCAATTCAAGATCCTTCATCATATCAAGTTTCTAATTGTATTATTTCGTGTTTCATTTTTCATTATCTTATTTCATCATTTTGGTTCAATTACCTAAATGGGGTTTGACCAAGGAAAACCCCCATTCCCTAACAATCAACATTTCTCTTTCATTCATTGTGTGTTTGTAGATTTAGGTGCTTGGATAGCTTGGACATGATTGAAGAATAGGTTTCAAACTTTTTGAAGTTATCCCCCTATTGGAAAGGTCAAAACCTACACAAAAAGACACCAACAATGCTAAAAATTAGGGTTTCAGATCTAGACATTTGGAGGTGTAGATTGAGTAGACCAAAAGATATAGATTCCACTTTTGAGTTTTTAGAAAAGACAAAATGAACTAATTCACCTAGAGTGGTGAATGAGTCCCACTGTACCTATTTTCTAGAGATTTTTGCAGATTTGGACAGCTATTTGGCTAAAACGAGCCCTGGTGTAGTTTTCCAAAACTGGGACTGATTTTCCTAGAATGGCGAATGAGTCCCACTAGGCCTAAAAATCAACATTTTTAGAATTTCAGAGTCATTTCCAATCCTCAACAAGTTTACAGGTGCACACATTTAGTTTTATAGCTTTCTTTTTTGTTTTGCTTGCATTTCTATTCATCTTTCTAGGTCTTTTTGCATACAACACTGTGTTTTCAAACATCTTGCATTTCATTAGTTTTTCATTAATAATCAATAGCTTTCATTAGTTTTTTGCATTTAGAACATTAGATCTAGACATATTTCATTCCTATTTACATTACATTTTGGCCCATCTTTCTCCTTTTAGGTGAAAAATCCTAGAAGTGCTAGAAAGACCTTGGAATCCAAAATCTTTGTCTACACAGTGTATGTATATGTATGTATGTATGTATTAGTGTATGTATGTATGTATGTATGTATGTATTTATGTATGTATGTATATATATATATGTGTGTGTGTGTGTACGTAAGATTGTATGTACATATGTGTGTATGCTTGTATATATGTAAGTATGTATGTATGTTTGCTTACAAGAGAGAGGAGGAGAGAGAGATTTAGGAGGGAGGGATAATTTTTGGAGGAGAGAGGAGAGGGGGGTTCAGGAGGGAGACCTGGGGGAGATAGGGAGATGGAGGGGAGAGAGGGAATGGGAAGGAGGAGAGGGGGTGGAGAGGTGGAGGGATGGATAGAGGGAGTGGAGACCGGAGGGGGTGGAGACCTGAGAGAGAGAGGAATGGAAAGTGGAGGATGGATAGATAATATGGACATCTATATTTGTGTGAATTTTATATAATTTGATAACAGTGGTAAAATAAGATTTGCATTAATCAAAAATCCATAAGGCTATACAATGATATATGTTGATAAAAGTATACAATATATCCAATAAAGTCATATAGGCTTAGTACAAAAAATCCATATGGACATAAAATTTCATATATTGATAGTACAAAACACATGTTCAAAAATTCCATGTAGGCATACAACAAATGACCATAATACATAGTCATTTCCTACTAGGGGAAGGAAATAGATCATATGTTTCTGTTGATTGTCGACTAGATGGAGATGCATGTGATGTTGTTGTCTTTCAAATGCACTCACTCGTCCTCCTCTCTTCACTTCTTTGGAGCTTCAACTAATACAACAATAATTTTAGATGTAAATATATAAAAATTGAATTATGGAATGACATATAATAGAAAAATCACTTACTACAAACAAATAATCATCACGCTCATTCGCTATAGCAACACATTAACAATCTGGTGTGACAAGAACCTATAGAAAGTATCAAGATAGCAATTAAACTACATACAAGTATCATTAAAAATTTTAGTAATAGACCAATAAATAACCAAATATAATGCGAAAATTACTAATTTGTCGCATACCTCTATCAAAGGATTAGAACCTGCTAGTGTTGTACCAACTAAATGGTCCATCATTCCATGAACATCAGAAGGGTTGTCTAATGTCAGCATATAAAAAAGAAACAAAATTATGAAGTTACCAATTACCAAAACTGTCTAACATTGTTTTAAAACACCATTTAATAGTAAAGGTTATGTAAGTGAAAGTTTCTCAAGGATGAGAATAGCGAAGTGTCGATGTCGAAGGCCCACCAACAAATTGTTTGACATCCAAAGTTTGTTATGAGACATTTATCTAAGGTTGAAATATTCACATGCAATAATAATTTCCTTAATACTGGTTACATACCTATGGAATCAACGATGTCAACATATAGGGGTCTACAGGAAGGGTGCATGTAACATCAACACTTCAACCCTAAATTTTCAACATGTTTATTTTACTAATTTAGTTATTCTTACATTTCATAATAAAATTTAATAAACAAAATTAAATGAACTTGCTAAAATTTACTGAGTATCAATGTTGAATGTTTGACTCTAGAAGGCATCTATCATGACCATATTCTCTACAACTAATGTATCTTATGTAGCTACATCTCAAGCACTCTCACCATAATACATGCAAATAGCACCATAAGAGTGACAAAAGTGGGTTGAAACTATGGGCCTAGAATATTGGCCCACATCAGGCTCTGCTAGAGGCCTCACACACTATACAAGGCTCTGAGTAAGCAAGCTAATTGAGTCCAACATGTCCACCTTGACATTTTATTTCATAATGGAAGGAACAATGACACGCTCCACCACAGGTTTATCCAAGGGTCTCGATGCCAGTTGTGGATTACATCATCCGCCCAGTCTATCATGTGTGGAGCCCCCACCTCTACTTTGCAAGTCTAAATAGTCAAAATAATTTGGTATCTTATTATTATTTTTTTTTAGACTGCAGGAATCGGGTAGCACGACCCCATATAAACTGCAGTGCACCTGGTAAACTTTTTAACGTGACCGGCGGCGCTGGCGCGACACGACCTCCGGGACCACGGGGGTGGGGGAGACTAGACCTCGTGACCAACCTCCTGCAACAGGAAAGATTTAGCCAACCGAGCTAGGGCCCCAACCCCATAATTTGGTATCTTATTGAGGACAAACTCACAATAGAGTTTCCTCAAAAAACACTATGGGACCTCATAGTTATTGCATGGAGGTTGGTCAAAAACTATCCACCACCACTCCCAAAACTTATTTTTAATTAATTCATGGTGGCACCAATCGATGGGGAACCTCCTGCATGCAAGTGATATAGGTGCATTGGTTTTTGGGTCTATGAAAGGGCACACAAGTCGACTTTGCCAATATTTTCTTTCTTCACTTGTGCATAGGAAAGTCTACTTGAATAAAATCATTTTGATACCTCCCTCTTATTTGAACAATTTTTTTTTTCACTCATTGCTCCTACATGAGATACAATCGACTTTAGGGATTTGACAATGCCTCTCCCATAAGAGTGGGTTGTAGTATGTTCATTTAATCTTGCAATCATTTGTTCAAGCTCTCTTTTGTTGTTTTCTATTTGATTTGGAATATTTTCTTGAGTTCCTATGCAATGTCTACAAATTGAGGGAGGGGTTTGATGTTCTTTTTCAAGAGGATTTTCATGAGGAGGTGATTGTGAATTATCAATATTTAGAGGTGGAGACTGATTTCCTAGAAATTAAAACAAAGTTTAATTAAAAAAACCTATTTTGATGTATAATTTAATTCAAAATTGAAACTAAAACAAAAGAAATACATAAATCTTCCACCTTTACGATGTCTTGGCACCATCCTCACAAAGAATCACAAGCTAGGAGTGCAAAAAATGATCTCCTTTTGGCAAGTGCAAGTTGCAGAGGTGAAAAATTGTAGAAGAAATTGCAAGAGGGCAAAAAATGAGGTTTTTGGCATTGATTTTTTTTTAACTTACTTTCACATTTGGTGAAATGGGCATTTTCAATTTTTTTTTCCAATTTGGCACCTTTTGTGTCACAAATTGGTGAACTTACCCTTACCTGTCCATGGGGGTACTTATTATTGGAATTTCATTACCTTCGGCCTTAAAAATGTTGGAGCTACCTATCAAAGGGAAATGACCACGATCTTTCATAATATGATGCGTACATTCAGGGAAGATTATGTTGATGACCTATTGGAAAAATCCCTCATAAGGGACAATCACTAGTAGTTCTTGACACTACATTTAATAGATTGGAACAATACAAGGTTAGGTTAAACCCAAAAAAGTGTCTTTGGAGTGACTTCCAGGAAGCTCCTAGGATACATAGTTTCACATATAGGCATAGAGGTTGATCCTGCAAAGGTAAAATACATCATAGAAATGCCTCCACCTTCCAATCTAACATAGATTAGAAGTATACAAGGTAAATTGCAATCAATCCATAGGTTTATAATGCAACTAGCAAACAAGTGCCACCCATTTCAATATCTGCAAGGATGTTGTATTCAAATGGACTAATTCTTGTCGGCAAGATTTCTAAAAAATAAAGGACTACCTTCTATCACCACTAGTATTGATGTTTCCCATTTATGGAAAACCATTCATCTTGTATGTATTATCCATATCATCTTCACTAGGAGCTCTTTTGGCACAAAATGATGATGATGGAAAAGAAAGAGTAATATATTACATCAGTCGTACCCTCATGGGATATGAACTCAACTATCCTCCCATCAAGTTGGAATGTCTTATTGTTGTCTTTGTAAGGAAAAAATTAAGGCATTACATGTTGAATCTACAGACTGAGGTGATTGCCAAGTTAGATCCTCTAAAGAATTTACTTCGTAAGGATACACTAATAGGCAGTTTGGAAAAATGGGTATTGCTCCCTAGCAAGTTTGACATAGAGTATGTGGAAAGAAAAACAATCAAGGGAAAAATCATCATTGATTAGTTAGTAGATACTCCTACATAGAAATTCCAACCTCTCATATCAAATTTCCTTGATGAAGCAGTCTTCATGGTGGATACATCTACAACATGGAAGATATACTTTTATGGATCCTTCATGCATCATGGTTCAATATTTGATGTCTTGTTTATCACACCACAAGTGGACACAATCCCTAAGTCTTATCAAATCACATTCTTGTGCACAAACAATATTTTTGAATATGGAGCCTTGCTAATAGGTATAAGGGAAGCTATAAGATGGAAGCTCAAAAACTTGTATATCAATGGTGATTCATAGTTGGTTATCCAACAAGTCAACAATGAGTATGAGACAAAGGATGAAAAAATGGTGCCATACAAGAAAATGGTTGACACTCTTAAGGAGTACTTTGACATGATCTTGTTTACATAGATTTTGAGGGTTTAGAATAAAGCATTTGATGCAATGACTACCATTGGATCTCTCTTGGACAAACCAAACAATGTGCATCAATGTGAATTCTTAGTGGAACAAATTTTAATCCCCACATTCAATGTTCCTAAAGCTAAGCTTGTGTGTGAGATTGTTGATCCTGACTCCCCTAGTATAAAGACACATATGATTACCTTCACAATCAAATCCTCCCTCCCAACTTGTCAAATAACCAAAGAAAAACCTTTACTCAATGAGTTGCTAAATATATTATCACTGCCATTACCCTATATCATCGTATTTTAGATAGTACCCTTCTTAGATGTCTCAACATGAAAGAATAAAAAATGGATTTAAAAGAGGTGCATGAAGGTATATGTGGAGCTCACTCTAGTGTTCCTACCCTAGCAAAGAAGCTTATGTGCACATGATACTATTGGTCAACAATGGAACATGACTCCTACCACTTTGTGAAGAAATACAGACAATGTCAGATCCATGACAATCTAGTATATGCACCAGCATATGGACTTCATTTGGTTACATTACCTTGGCCCTTCTCTTAATGGGGACTCGACCTTGTCAGAAAGATCCACCCTACATATGTGCATGGCCACAAATTCATAAATACAACAACATAATACTTTACTAAATGGATTGAAGCCATTTTGATGACATACATCACTAGTAAAAAAATATCAAATTCATATTAAACTATATCATATACTAGTATGGTGTACCCTTGTCTATAGTCATAGATAATGGGTGCCCCTTCAAGAACCAAGACATTCAATAATTATGTGAAAAGTACCATATCCATCATTACTTTTCCATTCCGCATTATCCCCAAGGTAATGGTCAAGTGGAGGCATCGAAAAAAACCATTATAAAATTCTTGAAAAAGACTATCAATGGTGTAGGTAATGGTCAAGCAAAGGTGTCCAAAAAAACCATTATAAAAATCTTGAAAAGGACTATCAATGGTATTGGCCAAAATTGGCACATTTAGCTAAACCTAGCTTTATGGGCTTATCATATGAGCATTCATACTCCTACAAGTCCTACAACTTATTCCCTTGTCTTTGTTTCTTAAGCTATCCTTTCAATCAAGTTTGAGTTACAATCATTTAGAGTTTTTATGCGCCAGTTCATCGATGATGAAGATTACCATATTTCCAAGTTACATGAGCTAGAATTGTTAGTTGAAGGAAGACAAACTGCATTAGTCCATATGCAGGTATATTAGAATTGTCTTAGATGCAGCTACAACAAAAGAGTCAAAGTCCAAAATTTTGACATTAGTGACCTAGTCCTAAAAGAAAACCCTAAGAATCAATAAGAAAGACAAAATTTAGGAAAGTTTGAACCCAACAGGTTGGGTCCATATATCATTACTACAACATATGGATCTAGTGATTATCAAATAGCTACTCTTGAAGGTGAAATACTACATGATCTGATCAATAGCATGCATATTTAGAGGTACTATACATGGTCTCTGGAGATCCCATAAAAATAAAAAATAAAAAATAAGAAATTAGAAAAATAGAAAAAGAAAATTAAAAGAGAAATAATTTTTCCTATAGTGAAAACCATTTCGGTGGTGCTTTGGATAAGTACAATGGAAAAAACCTAGAAAGTAGGTGCCATGTGTAGTTGGTTACTGGTCTACTATCTATCACTACTCTATTAGATTCCATCCATAATAACCTGAGCACAAGCTCCTTCATAATAAAAGCTTTCTCACCCTTCTCATGGCCTGAGAATGATTAACATTTAGCATCAACCACTTACCATATTAATCCCTTTTCATAATAATTGTTCCTATACTTGATGAAAGGAAATTCTTGATCTAGGGTTTCAAAAGAATCTTAGACATGGTATCCTAGGACATAATCACAAAAATACAAAAAAATAAAAACATTCTAAAAAATCCAAAAACATTCAAATATTCCTTGAAAAATCCAAAACAAACATAAAAGGTCAAAAATGGTCAAAAACAACATTATCCATCTAGCATGTACTAATGTCAGTCCAAGTAGTCAAACTGCATTGCCTCTACGTGTATTGCATAGGAAAGGCCATCATTGATGAGCCCTCGAGGCCTAGGTCTATCTTTTAGGGTTCATCATAATCAAGTCTTCATCATTCCAAAGTAAACTATCATTTGTCAAGGTCAGTTGAACTATGTTGCCTCTGCGTGTATCATGTAGTCAAGGCCATCATTGATGAGCCCCTAGGGCATAGGTCAGTCCCTTATGGTTTATCATAAGAAAATTTTCATCACAATTGAAATCCCATAATAAAACCATCCCTTGACAAGAGCTAACATGTTGGACACAAACAAATTATCCTACAAAAACCCAAGCTCAACAAAACATAGAATAATGGATGAAACTACCAAACTAGCCTTCAAAATGGTTGATCAATTGTCTACATATCTATCAATGGTACCTATTTTATCAAAAATAATTTATCTCCTAGGATGTTACATTATCAAAACTAGACTAGGCATCTTACACGAAATGTTTCACTCCTTAAAACATACATTATATTTTGAATCATATCAAACACATATCAGTGGACAAAAAGATCTAAAAAGTTGTGGGCTCATTTGGTCTGGTTAAGTCTTATCTTATTTGATTTATCTTATTTCATGTTCCTACCCTACTAGATGATATCCACAAGTGATTAGAGCAGTGATGATGGATCATGATGTTTCTTTTTGTTGATTTCTATTTGTAATTTGTCTTGGTAACATGACAGACAACTAAGTTCTTTGTGTGTGATCAGAGTTCCATTTAGCATACTCAAAACATCCTATGAAGGTCAAAGATCAACTAACACTTTATTGCATTAGGATTAACATACTCTATGGTTACTTCCTCACATATTCCAACAAGGTTTTATCATTACTAGTATGAATTAGGGAATTCCTTGTCTAATGTGTTTGAATATTTGACAAAAAATACTCATGTCACCAAGATTTGTCTCAACTTGGTGTACACTTTCCACTTGTCCATTTATCATAATATTTAGGTAAATGGAAACAAAATCCGCTTGTCCAATAATAAAACAATCTATGATGATAAAAAACATGCACTACGAAAAGCTCAAATAATATCAATCATTACATCCCCCTACCATCATCCTTGCCTCCATGCCCTTCATCATCATCATCAACCCATCCTCCACCCCTACCACCATTACCTCTACCCAACCCCCTCCCTCATAGTCTCCCTCGTGGACCTCTCCCCAACCTCTCCACAAGCACTAGAAAATATGGATTTGTAAGTGACACTGGCCTATGTCAATCCCACCATGCATTATACTCGAGTGTAGTGACTGCATCTACTAGATTTGTCGCTACTCCCCAATGAACGAGATGCAACTGCTTGAACTCTTGAATATCCACCTAATGAGCTATCATGGGTCCCACTGTGATACCTCACAAGTTGATATCATGAACTCTATTGCACCAACAACCTGCCCTTGTCTCTTTCCGAACTAACATAGTACACACTCTGATAGTTGTCTCTCAATAATATGTTGGCTCTAGATAATACTATCAATTAGATAACTAGTTTGTTAGCTATATGGATCAATCAAGTAAATCAATGGCATGTCTCCAAGTATGCACTATCGATAATGCCTCCAAGTGAATGAATCAAGTAAATCAATGACATGTATCCAATAACCAACATCCCCAACATGTGTTTGAGTCACTACTCCACCATACATATACACATGCAACAACCCTGGTGGCAAGTCTCTATTTGTAACTAGCTGAAAAATAACAATATTCTCCCAAGCCCATACCATTAGCAGTGTCACGCTACATCCAATAGATTGGGTGCCTCTGCATTGCCACCATCTTAGAGTCATGATTGTACACTACTTGCTCACTATGGATTAGGAGTTGTAGGATACACCATACATCCTCTAATGTCACAATGGCCTCCCCAATCGATAAGTGGAAGGAGATCATCTCTAAATGCCACCTCTCAGCAAGTGCAGTAAACAATCCTCGATTTTCCCAAATATCAAGCATGAACTGTTAGATGCACATGACTATTGAGAGGGGGGGTGAATCAGTTGTATACTTTAAAACATTCAAACCCTCACTATATTTTCAAACCCTTATCAACCATTAAACTCTTAACATGCATTAGTAGAATGTAAACATGTAAAGAAGTAATGCAAACACATAAGAACACTAGATTTATGTGGAAAACCCAAGAAGGGAAAAACCGTGGTGATGATTAGCTCACTAATACATGAATTGCAACACCGAATACAATAAGGCTCATTTCCAAGGGCTCAATGCCTAGAAAATGAAGAAAGGCTCATTGTCGGTGGCTCACTGCCAACTTGAACTACTAACAATGCATCTCTCGTATGTCGAAGGTGTCATTCCACTAAAGAATAAATAACTCATCAAATAGACTAAAATTTAGACAGAATTTTCTCATTGCATCTAAAATTCATAAGCATTAAAGCTTGCACTCGTATCACCACACTTATCACATTCACATCTTTCACATCACACACTCAACACTTTATTCTTCTTGCATTTATACCCTCCATGACCTAAAATAATCAATTAGGTCAGCCTTAAGGAAACGTATGCACCTCAACCGTGCAACATTAAATAGGTTGACACCAAACACTTCCACCGAGGAAAGAAGCAAAGGTAGAACATGCCACTACTTAGCTAGGACCCAAATAAACTCCAACATGCTTCTCAACACTTCCTCAAACAACAATTATCCTCTGTAATTAGCACTAGCATGCAAGGTTGGCCAAACCTACGCCAACACTAACAAGCGACTCCAAACCACACCTCTCCAGGTCTAGAAACATCTCGTGAACCACATGACAACATTCCGCAACATCTCAAAATATTCCACATCATTAAAATATTCATCACTACTATTTCAACCACATGAAACTTAAGAACACCTTCAATTTGTGCAACTAGACATATTGGCACACTACTGAATTTGACTCCATTTTCTGACAAACGTTCATCAGTCTTGCGACAAACCTTTGTCGAACAATCAACGAACTAATGAAATAATTTTCATCGCCAAATTTTTGTTGAAATTTAGACGAAGAATTAAACGTCAAAATAGCGGCCCAGATTCATCGGTCGTCAGCATCATAAAATGGCTCTATTGTTTGTCAGAATATCAACGACAACTTCATGTATCCATTGATGATTTATAACCAAAATGCAATTGCTATGGATCTTCCAAAGCATCGAAACAACACCAGAAGTTCGTCGCCATTTTGACAAAATGGGAAAGTAGTTATGATGAATCTTTCATTGTAGCTATAACAACTTTGTCAGACCTTTTCGGTGATTTATCAGTTTCCTTCGTCGAAATTGCGACAAAACAATGCAATTTTTTTTAAAAAATATTCATTGAAATGTACCATCATGGAGACTCTTGCAGATGACCACCGAAGCCAACCCATCAGTGAGAGATCAATCATCGGCACAAGATAGAAAACTCACTCTGATAGTCCATGTCTTGCTGATGACTTTCGTCAGCAAGACAAATCCAATGTCACACCGATCTAACCTCTGCAGGAGTTTTAAATAAACCTACACCATGTCATCGCCGAGACTCTTGGTGATGACCACCGAAGCCAACCCATCGGTGAGAGATCAATCATCGACACATGATAGAAAAATCACTCTGATAGTCCATGTCTTGCTAATGACTTCCGTCGGCAAGACAGATCCAATGTCACACTGATCTGACCTTTGTAGGAGTTTTAAATAGACCTACACCATGTCATCGTGGAGACTCTTGGTGATGACCACCAAATCCAACCCATCGGTGAGAGATCAATCATCGAAACAGGATAGAAAACTCACTCTGATAGTCCATGTCTTGCCGATGACTTTCATCGGCAAGACAGGTCTAATGTCACACCGATCTGACCTCTACAAGAGTTTTAAATAGACCTGTCATCACAAAGACTCTTGGTGATGACCACCGAAGCCAACCCATCAATGAGAGATCAATCATCGGCATAGGATAGAAAACTCACTCCAATGACTTCCGTCGACAAGATAGATCCAATGTCACATCGATCTGACCTCTACGGGAGTTTTAAATAGACCTACACCATGTCATTGTGGAGAATCTTGGCGATGACCACCGAAGCCAACCCATCGGTGAGAGATCAATCATTGGCACAAGATAGAAAACTTACTCTGATAGTCCATGTCTTGCCGATGACTTCCATCAGCAAGACAAATCCAATGTCACACCAATCTGACCTCTTCAGGAGTTTTAAATAGACCTACACCATGATGTCATCGCGGAGACTCTTAGTGATGAACACTGTAGCCAACCCATCGGTGAGAGATCAATCATCAGCATAGGATAAAAAACTCACTGGACGATAGTCCATGTCTTGTCGATGACTTTTGTTGGCGAGACATATCCAATGTCACACCGATCTAACCTCTTCAGGAGTTTTGAACACTGCTGGTTATCAGCAAGACATTCTAAGGGTCTCACCAATTAAAAAAGTGTCTAAGAGCAAGTAAACAAATGGAACCTATTAATTTTATTATTTTGGGGATCTTTAAATCATAGAATATATACCATCTTCTTGTGCAATGTACTTATATTCATATTTGTATTCGAGACCAATTGTCATTGCACATTCCATTTTACTTGCATAGAGTATTCTATAAGCAATATATTGATAATGCCAAATGATTTATGGTGTTGTACAACTCTACCTATCATCACAGTTCTGCTGTTCCCCCTAGAGAATCCTACAAAGACAAGTTTACAATACCAAGTCAAATAATATGAAAAAGACTTACTTCCATACAAATTAAATGATTATTCTTACAATGGAAATTGTCTAATCACAACAACAATTCCATGAAAAGTTATCCATGCTTCATAAGAGATGACTGATCATACATACAGACTGCAAGATGCATAGAAAAAGTATTACACTTGAGAACAACCAAGGGCTAACAAGGGAAGGAGTTAAGAAACATTTGGATTGAAGAGAAAATGTGTAGGGAAAATGCTAAGTAGTGTTAAGAGAACAAAGCTTGTAGAACATATTCTTGACCTAATCAAGCTCTTGAACAACTTAAACATAATTAAAATACTAACACATACATGAGACATGTAATGAACTTCCAATATCTGCTATCTTTTTCATTAATGGAAAGGTAGGTAAAGGAGAAATAATTATAATTGTAACACTATTCATAGTCCAGTAAATTATGTTCGTAATTTGTGTTCAATGGACCTCAGTTTTATCATTATACTGCCCATCTAATACCATATTTTAATCTAGGGTTCAACTTTCTCACATCTAAAGAAGCACCTTCAATTAACCATTTAAAGTGCTATAAAATAAGGTAAAGACTTTTACTTGAGAAAGAGTGGGTACACTTGTAGGATTAAAGTTCTCGCAATCATCAAGATTTATTGGCACACAGACACAACCTACAACATATGAAGTAATGGATGACTACAAGTTAGTGAAATGGTCCTTAATATGTGACTGGTTTGTAAATTGATTGGTAGAAAATAAGGTTACAAAAAAATCTACATAAAAAATTATGAGGACAAACTACTGTAATCATCAAAATAGATGAAAAGTGCAAAGGAAAGAGCTGAGCTACATCTCTAGAGCCTAAAAAACACACATGCAAGAAACATAAAAGAAAGAACAAACCAGTTTTTGGATGAATACAAAATGGTGCCTTCAGCAAGTGATTCATATGCTTTCACACCTAACAGGACATTATTTTAGTCTTCCTCTGTGAAATTAACTACTTACAAAAAAAACCCAGAAACCAATATTATATACCTCCATGTCTAGTCGAGGGTAGGTATAAGAGAAAACAATTTCCTTAATGCAATGCTGAAAAATATCAATGCTCCCTTATTGCTACACATGCATATACAAGCATTATTCAAGCTCTAAACTATTTAAATATTAAGGATTTAATTAGCTATAAGATGGAAAGTTGTTGCTTAGACATAATCCATCATCTTTTACATATCTTTATTCACTCCTAGAGCTTTAGATAAATTTGTGTAAATGAGACAAAAATGTGAATATTTTATGACAAAGAAAATTCTTAAAAGGAGGGGGGAGAGAGCAAAGGATAGGGGGCAAGAGAATGCTTGAATGTTAGCAAAGTATAACATTTTGATCATTATAACAATGAAACGAATTTTAAGTTTGAAGCATTAATATCATTTAGAACATTTATGATCAAGAATGAATGTAAGTAGAGAAATTTTTGCATACCTACAGATGGTACAAAATTTCATGGTTAAGTGGAAGCCTCCCATCAACAACAAGATCCAAATATCCATGTATCTATCTCAATCGGGAGCCTCTAAACCCTTCAAGATCAATTTTTCCACTAACTTGTTATGCACAAAGTCAAATTTTAGAGTTATGTCACCACTAAAAACAGAAGAAATAGAGCTTTGAAACCAAATCCACACACAACACAATGTGGTATTCATACAAAGCCATACAAACAAACTAAACTCAGAACATTGGAATGTAAACAACTTCAAATTATGATGTAGAGCATGGATTCAGGGTATAAAGAATCATTTTTCTGCCACCATAGTGAAAAGTTAGCACTTTTTTCATCTTTGCATATTGGTTTGATGCTTCAAACAATGCATTTCTTATATTGAAAAGTGTATTGCATTACATTGAGCTTCTATAACGTTTTTGAGTAGTTTAATAATATTATCTACTTAACAAGGCCAACCACATGATGGTGGAAACTCATTTGGCCCCTTCCCCCACCTCACATCACTCTCAATTCCCCATACTCGATCATATAACATTAATCATTCATTCATCCATTAATAGCATATAACATTCATTCATTCATCCATTAATAACATATAACATTCATTCATTAACATATAACATTCATTCATTAACGCATATAACATTCATTCTTTTTTAGTTTTTTTGCATATTATCCAAAATATGGTTTGTCATAATATGAGTTACAATCACTTTTTTTTTGTTTTCTTTTTTTAAAGCTAAAAATCTGAAGTGGAGTATCATTTTCTAAATCATCTCGTCTCCCCTTTTAGTTGTTGTTCCCTCGCTCGTGTTGATCTTAATGTGCCTAGTGGGTGTGCTCACGGCGTGGATCTTGTAGGGGGGTTTTGCAATAACAAAGAAATGTTAAATTGATATGTTTTATTATTATTGTTACAAGTATTTCATTAATTAAAGAACATTAGAGTGGTTTATAATGGGTCCACATCATGTTCCTGAACTTCTCTTATAGACTCATGCTCAACATGCTGAACACCCTCTAAATCCTTATTTGCAGTTGAAACATGAAAGGTTACATTAATTAATACACCAATTGAAATTAAATATGTTTAAAAGAACATTAGAGTGGTCCTCTTTACTGATGTGGGGCCACATCATGTTCTGATCTTCTCTAGCACGATCATGCTCAACATTGATCCGCTCTACATGCTCTAAAAGTTGAAACATGAAAGGTTACATTAATTAATACACCAATTGCAATTAAATATATTTAAAAGAACATTAGAGTGGTCCTCTTTACGATGGGGCCACATCATGTTCCTGATCTTCTCTAGCCTGATCATGCTCAACATGTTGATCACGCTCTACATGCTCTAAATTTGAAACACAAAAGGTTACATTAATTAATACACCAATTGCAATTAAAGATGTTTAATTGTATTAATCCATACTGCATTTTGTATAGCACATGAATACATCCAGTACTAGGATGAACACCATGACCTTCATCTGCAGGTTGTGCTCCACCCTCACTAGGTTGCATTCCAATGTCATGTGTAGTATTATCATTGCTTGTATGTTTAAAACAAATAGGAATGTAATTACTTTATGGTGGAAATTAATATTGAATAAATTGCACAAGTATTCAATTTGTTTATTTACCTATGTGTCAGATGCAGTGGAAGATTGTCTTTGCCCAGTCAAGACTCTTAGGCATTCAACCACGGCTCCATAGCCTTGCTAGAAGGCAATCTTCAGGTTCTCTTTTATGGGAACTCTGTTGAATTCAGAGCCCTTCATTTTTGCATAAGATCATGAATTTTGCTTCTATGGTGTGATAAAACCAAAATTGTTTGCAATTTATTATTTGGATGCAATATTTCATTTATTGATACTTACAATTCGTGCGACTAATTTCATATAACCACCAAAGCCAAGTTTGTGTTTCTCGTGTTTTTCTAGTCTTACCTTTGTTGCCTTTGATGTGTCAGGCAACCTATGAAAAGTTTGAAATACGTTAGATTATGTAAAAAGAAAGAGTAATCAGTATATAATTACATTGTTGATAGTATCACATACCTTCCTTGGCCCGGTGGTGTCTTTCCTTTTTTCTTTTCAGCCTTCTCCTTTCCATCCAACACCAGGTCCTTCCACTTCCTCTCTAGAATCATGGGGGGACGCTCGTACTTTTTGTTCTTCTCTAAATGTGACCTATATTGGTACCTCACATACTTTAGATAGGTACTAGCTTTCTTAAGGAACCTGGTTTGGTTGAATGTTTTATCACCAAACAACACAACTAAATGGTTAATGAGCTCATCTTTTAAATCTTGATTTTGGACATTCCATTGTGTACGTATGGTGGGCCCAAAGAGATCCACTGTAATATCACTTAGATGTTTATAAAAAACATCATTTCCTGCAAAAAGATCATGGGATCAATAGTCTAAAAAGAGTGATCAATAAGTAAATTTCAATTGGATTATATATAATACTAATTAAAACATTTTAAAGTACCTGGGACCTTCTCTATCTTTATAGGAACAAAATTCTCAATCACCACAAATGTGACCGACAATGTTTCTATACTAGTAATACAGGAAGATCTAGGAAATGCTGCTAAAACATCACCAGTACTAGTGGCCTCTACATCCCCAGTTACATGTCTTGAAACATGTTCTGGCATGTGTTCACTGCCAGAGGGTGCAGTAACAGATGCCTGCATGGTATGTGTTGCTGACATTTCAGATGACAGTATAGGCATGGATGATGTTAGATGATGTGATGTATGCATAGGAAGATCAGGATGGACACTTGTACCAACCCCTACTCCTCGGGCAACACTTGCAATACCCTGATTATGGCTAGGAGCATCATGAGGACGCAAAAAATCCTGTAAAAACAACACATATTTTAGTTCATGACATAAAAGAGTACAAAATATAAAACCATGAATGAACTTATGTTATAATTAAAGACCTCATGACAGCTTACTTGCAAGTTTTGTACTCTCTTAGTCAATATTTTAACCCTCTGTCTAATCTCATCTATTTGAGGCACTATGAATAACAACTTAAGGATTTATTCATTGCATTTTTTGTGGGTCTTCCTTATCATATTGAGAGGGTTTGCTGAATAAGCGATGTCATCATACATAATATTGACTATACCTCCCTATGGATGCTCTCGTCTACTGCTGGTGCCTTTCCCTAATCAACCGATTGCAACAAGAATATTAAAAATATTATCAAAATTAACCCAATAAACTTATGAAAAAAACATAATAATAAAACATTTTGCTTGTATCTAATTTGTACAATTACAATGAGGTAAACCTGTTAGGTAGAAGCGCCTAAAAATGCATCATGATCTATGCTCTGGGCTGAAGACTTCCCCTTACAATCAATGTCCCGCTGTGACAAAAATTAAATATAAAAAAACATTACCGAAATGAAACCAATAGACTTATGAAAAAAAAAAGAGAGAATAAAATGGTATATTGAAGTCATTAATTGGAGGTTGGGTAAAATGGTACATAGTACGTACCACCCCTTTAGTAACTATGTTTGTAACTAAGTGATTCAAATTGTAATCGATTAGCAACTCTTCCCCTGCAGTTATTGATTTTATCGCATATACGAATACACGGTTTCCCTCGCGCGCCTCAAATATGCAAATGGGTTGCTTATTTGTTGACCCAAGTCGTGTACTATTTATAAACCCTGCAATATTCCTTGATGCTTTTGGCCTTCTGTTAATGTACATAGCCACTCCTTTATTTTGATCCTTATCTTTTAGCTGTATATAATTTGCTGACAGTGCATACCTACGCATACTTCGTGTATATTGAACCAGCTGCATCCAATCTTTGTAACTGTAATAGGGTCCAACATACTCCATTAATTCAGTAACTTTTTCGTAACAAAGCTTTATGCCATCCATGCAAAATAGGCCCAAACCATGTAATGACGATGGTGCTATGCGATATATCCTCTTGTTGACACAAAAATCAGTGTTTATTGGAGGAAGTTCCTTGGGTACCCATTGTTTCCATAGATGTTGTACCTCAAGGGCACCTCGATGTCGCCTATGCCCTCATCATCATAAGAACATTACCCCCCTTCAACAATAAAAAATTCCATGCGTTTACAGAATTTTCTTCTAATCTTTTCACCTCTAGTTGATCTCCCTCTTTTAGACCTACTACATGTCTCGCTTTCCTCTTCTCTTCCTGAATTTCCCTCGCTCGAGGAAGAAAGATCTAACAAATATCTATTTGGTGGTACCTGCACTCATAAGGATGTTGGATGAAGTTCTTTCATGGTGATGTGATCCCAAGGTGACATTATGATTAATCTATCATTTCATCGCTAGAATTTCACAAGTTATAAGGTAATCAAGTCTTGATAGATTGCAAGTCAAGTTATTGTTACTACCCGATCCAAATGTATCCATCACAAATCAAATCTACATAGCGTTTTAACTCCCAAACTTTGTAACAAGTGTTAAACGTGACTGGTCACAGATTACACAACCAAGACCTCAAATGTATTCTATAGGGTACGTCAAAGGACTTTTTCTCTTCATTCAAGTAAATAAACTTGAAGGGAAACACCACCAAAGTGGTTTATTGGACACCTACATGACCCAAAGTACATTTTAATTTCCATATGTCTAAGTGGTTAATAGGGAGGAGTGTAGTACTCTTTGGTTAAGTCATCGCCAGTTTATGCTTTTTGGAAATAATTTTTTTTTGAAGTCATCTTAAATGGCCTATATCCCATTTTAGGGAGCTTTTGGTATGTTTTAAGGTGGGATGGTCAGTTATCAATTTTCTAGTTCTCTATGACAAGGTTTCAACATCTTCAAATAGTGAAAGTTAGTGCTCATAGTCATTTGAAACAACAACATTTTGATTATGTCTGATGGTAGGATTTGATAACTTAAAATATCTCTACTTCAAAACAAAATTATCTCTAACAAATCTGAGAGCTATAATGGGATGACCACCATCATAGGAAAGATTCTTCATTCTCACTTTTAGGTGTTAAAATTTAACAATACCTTGATTGATGAAAGAGCTCAAAGAGCATTTCTCCATGGTATCCAAGTACACATAGCAACAGTCTTCTCTTATACGGTTGGACATGATTTAAAGAACTTAGCTAGGAATTATTCATTTAAACTAAGGTTTTATCATAATGCCATCATTGGAAAAGTATGATCAAATTCTTCTATTATGAAGAATTGGTCTATGTGCCTCTAGTAATCACTATAAATGTTTGTAAAGATAAAATGACTAATTGCATCAAGTAGGAGAGAATCAACTTTGAGTTCTTCAAAGATTATATTCCTCTATTCATAATTTTTAAGGGTTGTGTGTGGAGGAGGTTATCACTACCAAAAAGGGAGGAGACCTTTCCTTGCATATGTTTGTGGTGGAGGTATTAAAGAAGAATTGTATGCCTCTATTTCCATTCATTAGATCTTTCTTAGCCTAGCATATACTTGGGCTAAGTCTACAATTGATTCAGACTCATGTGATGAAGGCTATGTATGATGAAATCCTAGACCTCAACCAAGATGTGGGTAGATTATGGGAGTTTTTCCAAGACTTGAGGTTGGTCAATAAAAATGTGAAAGACTAAGCTATTTTATTTTTTCTGTCTTATCTTATACCATTTTACGAGAATGGGGGTGCCAATGTACGAGAAGATCTTTGGAAACTAGGCATGAAAATTGCAGGTTAAAGAGAATGGGGGTGCCAAACTTATAGTACTCATTGTCCCTTGGTCGTCAATTTTCCCTGAGTGCCCTCAACCTCATCCTCGGCGCTGGTATTGACCTTGTTTTCACTCCTCCAAGCTCTTCCTCGGCGTTGATATTGACCTTGTTTTCGCTCCTCCAAACTCTTCGTCGACGCTGGTATTGACCTTGTTTTAACTCCAAACTCTTCCTTGGTGCTGGAATTGACCTTGTTTTCACTACTCCAAATTCTTCCTCGGTGCTGGTATTGACCTTTCACTTCTCCAATTTGACGAGCTACAACCTGGTTTCGTTAGATTTTAGAGTATGTTAATTAAATTGAAAATTATGGCGCCATTTAGCTAGGTTTTAATATTTTACAATATAGTTAGTATATATTAGCTATATTTTACATAATAAATAATATAATTATTCAACTTATTCTAATTATATATTATATTCTTTAACAAAATTATTAAATACGTATAAAACTATTATAATTAATAATTAATAGTAAGTATATTTTTATATAATACAAAATATAATTAATATAATATTAATATGAGAGAGAGAAACTAAATTTTTATTGGTTGTTTCATGTCAACAATCCAAGGATGGCATGTGTCCTTGGGGAGTTATGCTCAAGGTAGCATGCCATTTGATTAAAGATATGATAATTCTCCTTTAAGATCTCTTCAATGTACCCATTGCACACTTAAGGAGACAGATAAATATAGGGAAGAAAATATAGAGAGAGAGGGAGATAATGAAAAACATACAAATAGAAAGGGAGACAAGGAGATAGAGAGAGGTAGAGAGATAACGAGATAAGGATGAATAGATAGAGATATAGGGAAGGTGATTGATATATCTCTCCTCGTCGCTCTCTATCTCTCTATATCTCTCACTATCTATGTCACTCCCTCTTCCCCCCTCTATCTATTGAGCTATCTCTCCCTCTCCCCCCTTTCTCTCTCATTCGCTCCATCTCTCCCTCCATCTCTCCATCTCTCCTACTCTATATCTCTATGTCTATTTCTCTTTTTATCTCCCTCTCACTCCTCTCTCTATCTCTTTCTATCCATATCTTCCTCTACCTCTATCACGATCTCTCTATCTCTTTCACCATCCCCCTCTATCTCTCTATATCACCCCCTTTCTATGTCTCTCCCTCTACCTCTATATATACTGAGCTATCTCTCCATCTCTCCCCTATCTTCTTCTCTCTCCCTCTCTACATATTGCTCTCCCTCTCCCCCTCTTCTTTCTCTCCCTCTTCTACCTATCTATCTCCCTCTCTTCTCTCTTTTCCTCTTCAACCTATCTCTCCCTCTCTCCCCCTCTTCTCTATCTCTCCTCCTCTACCTATCTATATCCACTTCTCTCCTCCCCTCTCTGTCTCCCCTCTCTATCTCTCACCATCTCTCCCTCCCTATCCCCCCTATCCATCGACTCTCTATCTCCACCTCTCTTCCTTTCTCTTCCCATATATCTCCATCTCTCTTTCTCTTCCAATATATATCTATCTCTCTCTCTCTTTCTCTCCCAATCTATCTCTATCTCCCCATATATTAACTAAGAAGCCATGCAAGCATACAATAGTATATGTTGGTAAAACTATAATAGTGTTTTATTAAACTATAAGTAACACTTATCTTTCTAATGTCAAACCTTCTTATAAAAATAGTGTTTTATTAAACTATAAGTAGATTATTGTCACCACTCTCCATTCAACATGAAATGCCAAATGTAAGAATTGTTTTGTTGCTTTTGTCAAGTTTCATTAACCAAGCTATTTACTAGGTTGAATAAAGTTGCGCTATGACCCTTCATCTCTTTAAAATAATTAGACAATATTAGTGAGATCAGGAAGGGGAGAAAACTAAACTCCTTCAAAATAGGGGTAGTTGTGGGTTTGTTGATTTTCTTTGCATACTATATACTTAGTTCCTCTAGGATAAATAAGTCACTTTAGATCATTTTATTAGTTGTGTATCCTAACTAATATAGAGTAAGCTTTTTCATTTTAATTGACTACTACATAATAGTTTATGTGTTGAAAGAATTGTTTCCATTCTTTGTAGTTTTTACATTGGAATACAAATCATATTTAATTTCATGCCAATATACTTCTTTCATAAAGATATTTGTTTGAAATAAGTGCTTCATAACCAATCTAATCAAATCATAACCTATCAAAAAGAAAATAGGAATTTTTTAAAGAAAAGAACACTTGACCCAATCATAAGTGTATGGCGTTCGCAGAAAGGAGTGATCCACCTTAGCGAAAACAACTACCTGATTTAGACCTAGTAGGTTCAACTCAATGAACCTATCAACTTGCCTTTAAGAGTATTCCAACAAGTTTAGAATGAACAATTTAAAAAATCCAAACAACTCTCAAAGCCTGACAAAGAACAGAAGTCAGATTTCACACTTTGACTCCTTGAATCCTTGTAACAGTGCAAACCTAGTTTTTGCCCAATAACTCAAAACTTTCCCAAAACACCAAAGAAACCATTGATGGTTTTAGACACCCATTTTGGAGTTATTAAACATACTTCAAGGGAAAGTACAAGTGATTTTTCAAAATTTATAGTGATTTTGCACTCGTTGATTCCCTAAAGAAAACCTTATCTTGAGTATAATCCATCATAGTCACATATGATCACATCATTCTTGACCATTTGATATCATGAAAAACCTCCAAAATCTAGTATTCAAATAACCCATATCGGCAAGAATTTGTGTAGGTCTCTCCAATTCACAAATCATTATATTCTCATTTTCAACATATCAACGAAAGAACATAAATGTCACACCGATCGAATTACATAAGAAGATACACATCGGGATGAAACAGTCCATGGTCTCATCGATAAAGATTTTCGTTGGCAAGAAAATTTCCATTAGGGAGAAATAAAAAGGTCATATTGAGCATATAGGTCTCACCGATGAAGTTCCATCAACAAGAAACCTCTCTTGTCTCACCGATCAAAGCACAAGGAGTTGTATCAAAAGGAGTCTTGGCGACATGAGATCAAAGGAATAATCATCGGGGAGACTTATAACATTGGGTAAATTACTGAATGTCTTAGCGATACACCATGTCTTGCCAATGAAGACACAAACAAATCAAGATAGTCATTGGGGTGACTCTTGGCAACATTTATATGAATCAGATGGATATATTATGTGATATCGGCATAATGTCTCCCCGACCAAAAGAATGTTTAATGAATGTTAGTCAAGCCTGAATAAAATGATTTTCGTCAGCAAGACAAGTTCCATCGGGGTGAAATGAAAAGGTCATACCAAACATATAGGTTTCACCAATGAAGTTCCATTGGCAAGAAACCTATCATGTCTCACCTATCAAAGCACAAGGAGTTGTATCAGAAGGAGTCTTGGAAACATGAGATCAAAGGAATAATCATCGGGGAGACTTATAACATTGGGTAAATTACTAAATGTCTTAGCGATACACCATGTCTTGTTGATGAAGACACAAAAAAATCAAGATAGTCGTCGGGGTGACTCTTGGAAACGTTTATATGAATCAAATGGATAGATTATGTGATATCAGCATAATGTCTCCCCAACCAAAAGAATGTTTAATGAATGTTAGTCAAGCATGAATAAAATGAGTGCCCACATTTTGAATTATCTTTCCGATAGAACATTTGATGTGACAGTGGGTAAATTCGAAGATCACCTACACTCATGTTCAAAGCTAGGATTACTAAAGAAGACATATCAGGGAGATTGGATTATGGTCTCATCAATGAAGGGAATCTATCAGCAAGACAAGTCATTGGTGTGACATTGGATCTGTCTTGCCGACAGAAGTCATCAGTAAGACATGGACTATCAGAGTGAGTTTTCTATCATGTGCCAATGATTGATATCTCACCAATGGGTTGGCTTCGGTGGTCATCGCCAAGAGTCTCTGTGATGGCATGGTGTAGGTCTATTTAAAACTCCTGTAGAGGTTAGATCAGTGTGACATTGGATCTGTCTTGCCGACGGAAGTCATCGACAAGACATGGACTATCAGAGTGAGTTTTCTATCTTGTGTCGATGATTGATCTCCCACTGATGGGTTGGCTTCGGTGGTCATCGCCAAGAGTTTCCATGATGACATGGTGTAGGTCTATTTAAAACTCCCACAGAGGTCAGATCGGTGTGACATTGGAGCTATCTTGCCGATGAAAGTCATCGGCAAGACATGGATTATTGGAGTGAGTTTTCTATCCAGTGCCAATGATTGATCTCTCACCAATGGGTTGGCTTCGGTGGTCATCGCCAAGAGTCTCTGCGATGACATGGTGTAGGTCTATTTAAAACTCCTGCAGAGGTCAGATCGGTATGGCATTGGATCTGTCTTGCCGACGGAAGTCATCGACAATACATGGACTATCAAAGTAATTTTTCTATCTTGTTCTGATGATTGATCTGTCACCGATGGGTTGGATTCGGTGGTCATCACCAAGAGTCTTCGCAATGATATGGTGTAGGTCTATTTAAAACTCCTGAAGAGGCCAGATCAGTGTGATATTGAATCTATCTTGCCGATGGAAGTCATCAGCAAGACATGAACTATCAGAGTGAGTTTTTTTATTTTGTACCAATGATTGATCTCTCACCAATGGGTTGGATTCGGTGGTCATCACCAAGAGTCTCACCGATGAATTTTCATCAGCGAGACCATCATTTCTTTCACTGAAAGGAGAACTGGGAATATATCGGTGAGACATGTGCCATTGGTGTAAATCCTGAATGTTCACTCAACCCGCTAAGTTACACCGACAGGAGGATATCGACAGGAGTTATGGCAACATATTCAAGACCAAAAGAAAAGTTATCGGTGAGACTTATAACATCGGAGGAACCACTGAATGTGTTAGCGATACTAAAATTCAGGCCGATGAAGAAACAAATGAACCAAAATGATTGTCAAGGTGACTCTTGGTGATGTATACGAGACAAATGTTAACATCGGTTAGATGTGGAGTGTTACCCCGATCAACAGAGTATTCAGTGAATGTTGGTTGGGGTCTAATGTATAGATCGACCAAAGTTTGAAGGTGTATTTCCAACTAGCTTATTTGATGTGACAGTAAGGAATTCAAAAATATGTTACATTCGTGCCTGGAGTTAAAACATTAATGGCACCACAGAGTACAAGTAATTTCATAAATTGAAAGGAAATCGTTGCAAAATGAACATTATTGCAAATTGGTAATGAAGGAAACAAGGAGAAAAACAAAGGGCTAGAGAATTGTTTCAGTTGAAAGACCTCAATCAAAACCAGTAAGTCCTCTGCATTTTAAATTTTTCATTTATGCAATTTTAAGCGAGTAATATGGAAGGCACCAGCTCGGGGAAGTTGAAAGGTAGAAAAAAAAGTGAGAGTAGTCACCCTAAGAGTAAGAAGCAGAAAGTTGAGTCTGGAATTGAGTCGGAGGGTGTTGAATGAAAGTTGAATCAAGATTTAATTGACCAATTATCTGGCTCTGGGTCCAGAGGTAGGTGCTCCACGCAATTGAGGGCAGAAGTGGATAAATTGGATGACAAGCGCAAGCACATAGGAGATATTTGGACCCCAATAAGAGGCTATGAATTGTTTAGATTCCACTTTCAACGAAGAGATAATTTTGAGCCAATTTATAATTCGTGGCATCTAAATTTGGGAAAAATCACTTTCCCTAATGTGTTTGTCAATATAGAGCTGGTAAAATTGTTGGCCACCCACTAAGACTCAAAACTTAAGGCCATATGCAGACCATTTGGGAAACCGTTCATATACATATCAGAGGCTCCAATATGTGAGGTTTTTAAGTTGGAAGGGTGGTGTAATGAGAAAATTGTGAATGAAGAGTTGGAAAAGGAGTTTTGGAGAATGAACACCACTTACAAGGGTTGGAGGTTGCCCTTACATAGAATTAAACAAGATGGTAAAACTGTCCCACTTGACAATGGTGATGAGCCTCCATTCCATGTGGACTTATTCGAGCGCTATATGAGATATACCTATTTCTCGGTAGGACAAGTGTTGGGTATGGAAGTTCTTGAGTATATGTCCATTGTTCCCATGGTGATTGCAGCTGACATTCAATGTCATAATTCTAGGTTATTCGACTATTCTTCATTTGTCTCCAAGGAGCTCGACTTAGCATTCGTGGAAATCAAGAATAAATCCCCTATTCTGCACCTTAGGAATTATTCTCTTTTAATGCATCTAGTATTGTACTTCAGACAAGAGTTAGGGATTTGGCTAGAAAATTTGAAGGTTTCATAGTTTGATAAAGAGGGAAAATTGTTACCCATTCAATTGTGGACTGCCATTTGGGACAATAGGTTTGCTAATTCCAGTTTCCTATATTTTGAAGAATATTTTTTAAAGCCAGTATATGAATTCTACAGCCATCCTTGTGCACACTCATTTTCTAATGAAATAAAATGCTTCCTTAGACCTAAGGACTTTAATGGACCAATTGATCACAATTGGGGAGACTGGTATTGCTTGGAAGATGCTACTATGGTAAGGGTGTTTGGTTTTGAGGATTCTCCATTCATTTTTCCTAAAATAGTCCTGGATAGGATTGCATATTTGGAAATTGTAAGACAAATGGATTTTTCTAGTTTCATGAATTTTGGTTCATTCGGAAAACATGCATTTATTCCTAGTACTCTGTGCTTTGGTGATTTTACTGTGCTTGCAAAGGAAGGATATGATTTGATCCTTGACAAATTAATGCAGTATAATATGAATAAGGGTCCACCAAGAGAAAGTTTTGATCTAGAGGGATGTATCAATTCTACCAAAAAAAGGATAAACTTTGGACGATATGATCATGTGCCTTATCAGTTTGATGACATGATTAGAAATTTGGAGGCAGAGGAAGCAGAGAGAGTGGTGGAGGAATACAACCAAGGGATGTCAGATACAGGGTTCCCTTTTTCTGGAGATGAGGAAACTAGAGAAGATATTCCATGAGACCTACCCAGTAGGATTTTTAGATTAAAAATTCAAGATTACAACTGCCCTCCTAGAGAACTAAGTGTTGAAGAGAGACAAGATATAGACACCAGACGTATGGCATATAGGTCATTTGTAGTAGACAATGAATTTGTAAATTCTTCAAAATTTAGATCTTTCTTGTATAAGAAAAATGACAAAGAGGTAAGGGAGACAGTTGATAATATTACACCAAGCAATGCGGAGTAGCTACTAAATAATTAGAAATTAACAGTGGATAGAGAAATGGCTAATATGACCCCCAAAAAAGGAAGGAAAATGTTAGACGATGTTGGAGTTATGATCTTTCTAGGGATTGATTTGAATTCTGCATTGGTGTTTGATAGCTTCTTAAAGGATAATAGTGCCAAACACAAGCTTAGTCCGGAGGGGGTGACAAAAATATATGTTGGATCCAAATATAACCCGGATGAAGGATCACTCATGATATGGGCCTTGTATCCACCTCATAGAAAGTTAGTGGTGATTGATACTGAGAAAGCATTTGGACATGTCATGACTCTGAAGGTTGGAGAGTGGTGCAGGAGCACCCATAGGTTGCCATAGGTTGTTTAGAAGGTCTATCTAGGACAACTAAGAAATCTAATTTAGTTCTTTTGTATGTGAGCCTTAGTGGAATTTTTGTTGGTTTTGATCAGATGAAGGTCATGTTGACCATAGAATAGGTGTCATAAGGTTCTAGCTCAAAATGAGGTTTTGGATTTTTAGGATTTTTGCAATTTTTTTGAAAATGTTGCTCAATTGGACCTACAAGTGGCCAAGAAGAGCCCAAGGGAGAGGATAACTGATTTGGTGACCTATTTATAGGATGCCTCGACATTGGAGTCAGGTTGGAAGCATTTGGTATTGTTTGAAGTTTTGTGAATTCAAGGAAAACAATTTTGATTATGTGTGTATTTTCTGGTTTTTGCATTGAAGTGAGGTTTTAATGGATTGATCATGGCACTGTAATTTGTGTAGGATGTAGAGTAGTTGTTCTTCGAGCATTGAGTGGAATTAGTTAGTTTCCTTATTTAGTTTCAAGCATTGTTTGTAATTAATTTTGGTTTCCATACTGTTGCTGGTCTGAACCAGGCAGTTTTGTGAGAATGGAGTGTTAGTTCACTTTCCCACCGTACAAATTGTACGACCCTTTGGGAATAGTGACTAGACTCCATGGATATACATATGGTAGGGTTTATCGATTTTGAAAGCACAACAGCTACTATGGAAGTCTTACCCTAGGCGAGCCAGGGAAGTGTCCGACTAGGGAAGACCTGAGTGCAGGGCACTTGATTTGCAGGGGTGTCAATTTCTTGAAAAATTATCTTTTGGAGAAGGCAGGTATGAGTCTTTCCAAGACATGGTAAGGAGAAAGAAACTTCAATAATCCATTTGGTGAGGGAAAGACTTAACAATTTGTAGAGAAGCCAGGAAAGGGCTAAAAAGGCCTAAATTTGCTCATTTTCAGGTTAGGGCTTTGTATGGCCAGTTGTGACCCAAGACCCCAAAAAACCCTTGAGAGGTGGGCACATGAACCAGGAATTCCAAGGAAAGTTTGGGGTGTTCTTGGGAAAGACTTGGGAAAAACCCTGATTTCTCGGAGAAGGAGGCCTAATAGGGCTAGTAGCCTTCTAGGCCTAATAGAAGGGTTTGGTGGAAGCGAACTGCAGATGGAGCTAGGTGGACCCCTAATACACTTAGTAGGATAGAATGATGACTTTAGAACACCTCCACACCCTTGTGACACTAAATTCATAATTTGGAAGGTTAGTAGCCTTTAGAGTAGATTAAGGGCTAAGGAAAGTATTTCAAGATTGTACCAAATCTTGACTTGGTAGGAGGAACCTTGTTGATAGTTGGGTTGGCAAGGGGAAATCAGGGGACCCTAAGAAGGAAGAGGTCCTATAGGTTTCAAGTGGTGGAGTGAGACACCCTAGAGGTCTTGCAAGCAAGACCCAGAGAATGAGTCAGTGATTGATTCATCCAACCTCCCTATCAGATTGGTATTAGAGCAACAAAAGATTTGGGATAGAATATTGTATGTCGGAGATTGAGTCTAGTGGTTCTACAATCATGGTGACAAATATAGAATTGGCCAAGTAGGTCGAAGAACAGGAGGAAGACAATAGGCTATTGAGGGAAAGAATAGCCCAACTTGAGCAAGCAATGAGTAATGTGCAAACTAAGACTGATGAGGTTAGTGATAAGTTGGAAGGAAGGGTACCCAAGAGAGAAGAGGTTGTAGAGGAAGACAAGATCCCTGAACCTGACCCTGTTTTGCAAGAAGAGCCTTTCTTGAAGGCATTGAAGGCTTTGAGTGGAAAAGCACTTGAAGGCATACCACTGTTTAGTGGGAAATTGGAAGCTGATCTAGTCATGGATTGGATGGAGGGAATGGAAAACCATTTTGAGTGTGATGGAGTCACTGAAGCACATAAGGTAAAGGTGGCCAAATCAAGATTGAGAGGTTCTGCCTTGACATGGTGGAAGTTCATTCAGACAGAGAGAGAAAAGGAAGGCAAGAAACCTATTTCCACTTGGAAGGGAATGGTTGCCAAAGTGAGAGAAGCATACATGCTAGATGATTATGAAATTCAGTTGCATAAGAAAAGATAGAGCTTGAGAGAAAGAGACCAAGATGTAAATTCCTATATAGAGGAGTTTCAAAAACTTTGCATGAGGTCTAATGTATCTGAGGATGAAAGTATTAAGGTGGATAGGTACCTTAACGGTTTGAAGTGGAACATTCAAGAGGAGATGACTCTTCTAAGTCCCAAAACAGTGCACCAATGTTATCAATTAGCTATAAAGATTGAAGAGAAAAGTAAGAGGAAACAAGATCAGGCTTCAAAGAGCAGAGGAAAAGGCAGAGATCAAAGAGGACATAGAGGTGGATACCAAAGTAGAGGGACTGAACAAAGAAATCAGAGAGAGTCTAAACTCACAAAGCATGGAAGTGAAACAACTTCTAGAGGAGGTTATGGAAGAGGTAGATGATCTCAAGGAGGTTCTAACAGAGGAAGAGGTATAGGCAGAAGCAACTCTTACTTTGCTAGCATGAATTTTTACAACTGTGGTCAAGTAAGACATCCAACTTATAGGTGCCCAGAGAAAGCATCTTCTTCAAATACAGAAAAGAGAGTAGCATATGCTGAAGAAGACACTATAAGTGTCAAGTCACTAGAGGTTAGTCACATTGAGTCAAAAATGGGGGAGAATTTGATGTTTAGTAGGGTTCTAATCAGACAACCAGTCAAGGAAGAGCCAAAGCAAAGGAGAGCCTTATTCAAGGTGAGATGCAAAATACTTGGGAAGGTGTGCAAAGTCATAGTGGATTTAGGGTCTACTGATAACAATTATCCCAGAGGAAGTCCAAAAGTTGCTTGAGAAGTTCAAGGACATAGTCAGTGATGGAACACCAACAACATTACCTCCAAAGAGAGCTATCAGTCATCAGATTGACTTCAAACCAGGGGCTTCATTGCCAAACAAAGCAGCTTATAAGCTCACACCAGATCAGAACTTGGAAGTGGCTAGGCAAGTGCAGGAGTTATTAGACCAAGGACTAATTAGGAAGAGCATCAATCCATGTGTAGTACCAGTGGTCTTAGCAACCAAGAAAGGTGGTAAGTGGAGACTTTGCACTGACTCTAGGGCTATCAATAGGATTACAATCAGATATAGGTTTCCTATTCCTAGGATAGAGGATTTGATGGACTGTCTTGGAGGGGCACAATACTTCACTAAGTTGTATCTCAAGAGTGGATACCACTAGATTAGAATCAAAGATGGGGATGAATGGAAGACAACTTTTAAGACAACTGATGGGTTGTATGAGTGGAGAGTGATGCCATTTGGCCTCTCAAATGCCCCTAGCACATTCATGAGGCTCATGAATGAAGTGCTTAAGGATTTCACAGGTATATTTGTGGTGGTGTATCTGGATGATATACCCATCTTTAGTAAGACAGTAGAGGAACACTTGAAGCATGTGGAGATGGTTCTTAAACGGTTGCAGGATGAGAGGTTAGCCATCAACCTAGAAAAGTGTGAGTTCTTCAAACAAGAGCTTGTGTATTCAGGGTTTCTAGTATCCCAAGGATCATTGAAGATGGACCCAAGCAAGGTGGAAGCCATCCTAAATTGGCCTACACCAACCACTGGGACAGAGGTAAGGAGTTTTCATGGGTTAGCTCAGTTTTATAGGAAGTTTATAAGGAACTTTAGTGGCATTTGTGCACCAGTGCTTGATACTATCAAGGGTGGCCTAAAGACTAAGTTTAAATGGACTCTTGAAGTAGAGAAGGGTTTTGAGAAGTTGAAACAAGAAGTGGCAACTCAACCCATCCTTTTGTTACCTAGTTTTGATAAGCTATTCACAGTGGAATGTGATGCCAGTGGAATTGTAGTAGGAGGAGTACTAAGCCAAGAAGGCAGACCTATAGATTTCTTTAGTGAAAAGCTCAATGAAGCTAAAAAGAAGTATTCTACTTATGACCTAGAACTGTATGCTCTAGTACAGTCTCTTAGAAAGTGGAGACATTATCTCCTACCTAAGCAGTTTGTAGTGTTTACTGATAACCAGGCACTTAGCTACATCAACACACAAGAAAAGTTGAGTAATAAACACTTGAAATGGATGGAGTACCTCCAAGCCTTCACTTTTACTATCAAACATAAGAAGGGATAGTTGAATAAGGTGGCTGATGCACTAAGTAGGAGGTTGCTAACAGTGCAAGAGATTCAATTCAAAAGCATTGGGATAGAGAGTTTCAAGGATCTCTATGGAGAAGATGAAGACTTCTCTAAAGCATATAAGGTATGTTTTGATTTTGAGAATCACTTTCACAGCCAATTCTTAGAGTATACATTGCAGAGTGGACTTTTGTTCAAGGGGAATCAGTTGTGTGTTCCCAAAGGTTCAATGAGAGAGAATCTCATCCAGGAGAAGCATAATGGTAGTCTCAGTGGTCATTTTGGTATCAACAAGACACTGGAATTAGTGCAAAGGTTCTATTATTGGCCCAAGTTGCCAAGGGATGTCAGAAAGTATGTGGAGTAGTGTGTAGTTTGTATGAAAGCCAAGGGGGGAGCTAGCAATGAAGGTTTGTATCAACCTCTACCTATTCCCAACAAACCATGGGAATGCATTAGCATGGACTTTGTGGTAGGACTCCCTAAAACTAAGACAGGGTTTGATAGTGTCTATGTGGTGGTAGATAGGTTCAGTAAAATGAGTCACTTTGTTCCCTGCAAGACCACCCATGATGCTAGCTATATTGCTCATCTTTTCTTCAAAGATATTGTGAGGATCCATGGATTGCCATTGAGCATTGTATCAGACAGAGATGTGAAGTTTATGAGTCATTTTTGGAAAACTCTATGGAGCAGATTGGGTACTAACTTGTCTTTTGGATCAGCTTACCATCCTCAGATAGATGGACAAACTGAGGTGATCAATAGAGTGTTAGGTAACCTGCTAATATGCCTCACCAAGGAGTATGGATAGACATGGGACTTGGTCATATCACAAGCTGAATATGCCTACAATGACAATGTGAATAGGACCACAGGTAGGAGTCCTTTTGAGATAGTATATGGTATGCACCCAAGAGGTGTGTGTGAGCTCAAAGATCTAGGAGCTATGGAGCATAGGAGTGGCCATGCAGAGGATTTCACTCAGACCATGAAGGAGATTTAGGAGCAAGTGAAGAAGACAATCACAGAGGCTACTCATAAGTTGAAAGCTAAGGTGGACACATATAGAAAAGATCTCCAATTTGCAGTAGGTGACTATGTCATGGTCCATCTCAACAAATCTAGATTGGAGAAAGGAGTACCAACTAAGTTGCAGATGAAGAGAGTGGGACCATGTAAGGTGTTAGCCAAGTATTGAAAGAATGCTTACAAGGTGGAACTTCCTGCAGACTTAAATATTTCACCAGTATTTAATGTGGCTGACTTGATCAAGTATAAAGGATTAGTAACTGATATGACTCTGGCCAGTACACATGTCTTGGAGGATGTGAGTACTGTAGTCTTACCACCTAAATACAAGCTGTAAGCAGAAAGGATCTTGGAATCCAGAGGGAAGAAGTCTACTCGACACAAGGTGTACATGGAACATCTCATACAGTGGAAAGACAAACCAGAGTCTGAGGCTACATGGGTGGAAGAAGCTCATTTCAAGAAGTGTGGAATTGATATGTCTCTGCTCTCTCCCCACATTCCTTAGTGTTTGGGCAGAGGGGGGAGAATGGTGCAGGAGCACCCATAGGTTGCCATAGGTTGTTTAGAAGGTCTGTCTAGGACAACTTTGTCTAGGACAACTAAGCAATCTAATTTAGTTCTTTTGTATGTGATCCTTAGTGGAATTTTTTTTTGTTTTGATCAGATGAAGGTCATGTTGACCATAGAATAGGTGTCATAAGGTTCTAGCTCAAAATGAGGTTCTGGATTTTTAGGATTTTTGCAAATTTTTTGAAAATGTTGCTCAATTGGAGCTACAAGTAGCCAAGAAGAGCCCAAGGGAGAGGATAACTGATTTGGTGACCTATTTATAGGATGCCTCGACATTGGAGTTAGGTTGGAAGCATTTGGTATTGTTTGAAGTTTTGTGAATTCAAGGAAAACAATTGTGATTATGTGTGTATTTTCTGGTTTTTGCATTGAAGTGAGGTTTTAATGGATTGATCATGGCACAGTAATTTGTGTAGGATGTAGAGTAGTTGTTCTTCAAGAATTGAGTGGAATTAGTTAGTTTCCTTATTCAATTTCAAGCATTTTTTGTAATTAATTTGGTTTCCATACTATTGCTGGTCTGAACCAGGCAGTTTTGTGAGAATGGAGTGTTAGTTCACTTTCCCACCGTACAAATTGTACGACCCTTTGGGAACAGTGACTAGACTCCATGGATGTACATATGGTAGGGTTTAGGGCTTTTGAAAGCACATCAGCTACTATGGAAGTCTTACCCTAGGCGAGCTAGGGAAGTGTCCGACTAGGGAAGACCTGAGTGCAGGGCACTTGATTTGCAGGGGTGTCAATTTCCTGACAAATTATCTTTTGGAGAAGGAAGGTATGAGTCTTGCCAAGACATGGTAAGGAGAAAGAAACTTCAATAATCCATCTGGTGAGGGAAAGACTTAACAATTTGCAGAGAAGCCAAGAAAGGGCTAAAAAAAGCCTAAATTTGCTCATTTTTAGGTTAGGGCTTTGTACGACCAGTTGTGACCCAAGACCCCAAAAATCCTTGAGAGGTGGGCACATGAACCAGGAATTCCAAGGAAAGTTTGGGGTGTTCTTGGGAAAGACTTGGGAAAAACCCTGATTTCTCAGAGGAGACCTAATAGGGCTAGTAGCCTTCTAGGCCTAATAGAAGGGTTTGGTGGAAGCAAACTGTAGATGGAGCTATGTGGACCCCTAATACACTTAGTAGGATGGAATGATGAATTTATAACACCTCCACACCCCTGTGACACTAAATTCATAATTTGGAGGGTTAGTAGCCTTTAGGGTAGATTAAGGGCTAAGGAAAGTATTTCAAGATTGCACCAAGTCTTGACTTGGTAGGAGGAACCTTGTTGATAGTTGGGTTGGCAAGGGGAAATCAGGGGACCCTAAGAAGGAAGAGGTCCTATAGGTTTCAAGTGGTGAAGTGAGACACCCTAGAGGTCTTCCAAGCAAGACCTAGAGCATGAGTCAGTGATTGATTCATCCAACCTCCCTATTAGAGAGGTAGATCCTATGGCGACTGCAGACATTGGGATTAATGTGGAAAAACTTAATAAAGCCCAAATACATATGTTGATAAAAGAAAAGGAAATGTACAAAATGAATAATGAAAGGATCATGAGAGAAAATGATCACTTGAAGGACATGCTAGGAGTCACAATGGGACCTCCTAAATTAATAACACATGGTGAAAGCTCACATGAGGTAAAAGATCATTGGGAGGAGTCAACTACATATTCACAAGGTAAATATGATACACTCATTGCAATAATCAAAAAAAGGTAGGCCAACTTAACAATTTGGTTGAATAAGCTATGGGGATCATATTCAAAGAACCATGTTACAGGGCAGGAACACAAGATAATTGATTATTGATTGAAGAAAAGTTTTAAGAATTAAATGAAAGAGATGTTCCTGATAGTGTGGCCATTGGTATGGGTAACCAAATTATAAAGAGACACAGGGACTATTATGAGGAACTGCGAGAAGATGCAAAGGGGTTGGTTGATGTTATGAATATGGGACTACCTATACTATTTGAAGATGGAGAAAAGTTGAAAGAGAAAGCCAAGTGGATCGAAGAATGTGAATTGATGCTGTAGGGAATTCTAGAAAATGCTATAGGGAAGGATTCGACATTGGACGAGAGCTGCGAGCACAACGAAAGGATGATAAAGGTTGAAATATCATCCAGGACCACATTAGGAGATGCTGATACTCATGAACAATAAGATTATCTAGATCATTTATCAAATGTTCATCTATGGCTAAATAGAGCCTAATCTCTTGTTTTAATTAGTTAAGTAAAATAGAACATTTGTGAAGGGACGTGTCCCTTCCAAGTTCTGTTGTATTTATATCTGTTCCATAGTAATGCAACAGATATAGACATTAGGAGATATTCAGTAGCTAGCTTTCTAGAAAAATTCTTTCATACACAGAGACTCAGATGCATGCATTTTGATGGAGTAAATGAAGATATCTAAGTTATGGATTAAGATTTTGATATCAACTATTTGTTAAATTTATGCAGTTATTTGATTGTCTCCATTCTGATGCTTCTCTATTGTTTAAATTAATATAACAAGTTTATACTCAGTTTATCATTGTACATTTGCTATATATGTGTGATCTGGTTATTCGGTTCTCTCAAGTAGGGATTAAAATATTTTAATCAATCACAACAATTGGGAAGTGTTAGTTGGATTAATAAGAAGAATCACATAACTAGAATTTCCATTCTATCTCAAGAAGAGTTTTCCAATTATTCACTTGCATGTTTACACAAGTTGTAAACAATTTATGTGCCTGATAGTTTGAATTATTGCCATTATTGAAATCCACATTTGCAGATATTCATTAGACTCCATATACCCAATAAGGCACTAGTATCCCCTTGTATTCTTTTATAATTTTCATTATTCTTATTTATTTTACACTTACATTTACAAATACACATACATATGCATTTATTGTTTTCATTTATTTCTCATGTAGTTTAATAGTTTGATTGATTCATATTATGCGTTGAAGACTTTAGAATTTCAATTACATTAATTTATGGATATGTTGTATCTATAACACTACAAAACCATATGCTCTTTGAATTTACACGTGCATTTAGAAATACACATTTATATCCATAAATAAAGATTTATGTAATGATATGTTGCATTTATTGTTCTAGGAGAGCATCCAGTAATTGCATTTACATTTACATTTAAAAATACAAATACATACATACATACATATTTATGCATCCTACGCCCTATTCATGCATCCTACAATTACAACAGTATCCAAGGGACCTCTTACACAAGCTATAGTAATCACAAAAAGTGTAAGAGCCCCTTTATATCATGTTTGGACTACAAAACCCTCAAAAATAGGGTAACTAGGTTGTATGCAAAGAAATGAAGCTTTCTAACTCAAATCAATGCCTTAAGCCCTCAAATCATATTCAAATCAAAGCTAACAAATATCTTCATGACATGGAATTTATTTCACATCAAAATATGGCTGCATGTGACCGTACAGTGCTGCATAACAAGAAAAATATAGAAAATTTGAAGAAAAACACAGATTTTCGAATGTCAAGAGCTTGTATTTTAAATCCTCAACCACCAACAACCATTACAATGATCACTTTATGCCTTTTAAAGGCCTTTACACCTCAACCACTGAACAACCACCTCTACAACTCATTCTTTAATCTTTTATGATCACATAAAACATAAAACACACTAATTTCAAGGTTGTTAACATCACTATTGAACTGTTTTAATTTTTTGACCTTTCAAACATTAAAAAGTACATCATTAAATTAATTATGTAATGGCATAAAAATTAAAAACATCATGAATTAATTACGTAACCACATAAGTCAAATATAATTCTATCAAGAAATTAATATCAAATAGATAATATAATCGCATAACTCATACATTTCAATGTCATTGATCTTCTTCTTCATCCAACTCTTTATTTGTATCATCCGATCCATATTCAACATTGTAAGGATTGGTCATATCATCATCGTCATCATTGATATCAGTTTTGATTATGTCATCATCCACACGGATATCATCTTCATGAACATTAACTCCTACATCATCATGATCTAGTTCCTCCTCTTCGACATCTTCGTCAGGGACATCATCAACTAACTATTGATCTTGATCATCATCTACATCATCTTCTACATCTTTGGTATCTTCTTCTTCCACCACATTATACTTTACCGGCCTTCCTCTTGGATCATGTCTAACAACAAATGACCAACCCGGTTTACCTAGAACCTTTGAGTAAAATGCCTGCTCACATTGGCTTGGAAGAACATAGGGCTCATTGCCAGCTCGCTCGATCGACCTTGTATTAACCATGGTAAATCCATTATCATGTTCAATAATAGTTCTCTTAGGATCATTTTCATTCAATCGTAGCCTGTACCATAGAATTACGAACAAAATTAATTTGAAGGACTTAAAGTCACACTCAAGTATATCATCCAAAATCCCATAGTATCAAATTTCTGAGACTTCTGGATGTATGCCACTTCTAGATGAAACATTAGTCACCTGAAAGACTACAGTTATACTAGAATCACAAGTTTTTTTCATGTCATCCAACTTTTTGATTCAAAATTTACGACCATTACACCACATAGCCTTGTGGTGTTTCACCTGTAATATGTCAAACATGTAAAAATTATTGCAATATTGTCAGTTGGTAAGCATATTTATTCTTGGCCAAATGTATGCAAAGAAAACAATCTCAACATATATATAAATCAATATAATTGAAAATAATTAAATAATATGGATGATTAATATATTTATACGTACCTGTTTATCTCTTAAACCATATGCTAAATCAATTTCCCTTTGTGTAATATTGGAATCTCCATTACAATGAGCTTCTTTAACCAATGAAGCCACATCTTCCCATGTTAATGCGTGACCAAATTGTTAACATCATTCAATCCATATCATCATCCAATCAAGATTGTTTGCGATGTACAAATGAAGTGCATCCCACTCTTGACCAACTATATAAAAAAAATTGAAATTCACAAATGACGTATAATTAGTTAAATACCATAGTATACGACCTTAATTTATAATTGATGCATATTGAAGATTAATAATTAAATAAGTACAATATACATAAAAACCATATGTAAAATGTATTACAATTAATCCCCATGACCATCTTATAATTACCTCACTTTCCTCAATCTACCTTTCCCCATCAAGTACTCCCCTTCAAATTTGTTAATGGAGTTGGGATCCCAAATGCGATCTACATAGATTTTTGCTGCAAACTTAAGAAGATATTCACTAATGTACACCATGGTCTGGTATACCATATATCCCTCCACCATAGAACCCTTAGGATGTGCTCTTTGTCTAACCAAAGCCTTCAAAAATTTCAAGTGCCTCTCAACCATCCACATTGACCTTGTGTGTATAGGTCCACACAATTCAATCTCCTCAACTTGGTGTATGAGGTAGTGTTCTTGTGCATTGAAAAATGTCGAAGGTAGACACTTTTGCATTTCACACATTAGACGAGGAATTTTTCTCTTCCAATAATTTATATCTTCTTTATGGATTTCTTTAAATGACAGCCATCTACAAGTGATTCAAGGCGCAAATATATTAACGAGATTTAACAAAAATATACAGTATATTACATAACAAGTAAAACAAATGGCAATTATAAGATCTATACAACGAATTGAACAAATATCGCTACTTACCTCATGTATTTTCCAAGATCATATATAACTTGCTTGTCATTGTTGTCGAAGTTGTCTAGGAGAGATAGAGGTAGAACATATTGCAACAATTATAAAATGATCTTTTTATTATTTTTCTAAAAGTAGTAAACATAATACACTGAAAAGTACATGCATTATACAAGTGTATATAATATACCAAGATAATTACCTTAATGAAGGTATGCCAATCATGCATTTTCATCCCTGACCCAAATTCACCTTTCTTTGTTATTATATTGTTTATGTTCGCAACAAATCCTATGGGAAATCAATTTTTTTGTATGACTTCTTTTATAGTATTGCTTTGATGCTCCATTAATAACCAAGGAAGGGCACTTATATTAATTTGGTCTCCATTGCTATTTAATTGAATGACATTTTTCATTGCATGATTGGCTTCCTGAATGTCGCTACAAATTTTGACAATTTTTTCTTTGTCATGCCTTCCATTCAATATTTTCTATAACGTTTCTGTTATATTCTTTCCAATATGCATTATATCAAACAAATGCACAATTTGTAGTTGCTCATAGTAGGGCAACCTACTAAATTGTCTAGGATAACTTTTTAATCCCTGTGGAAGTCGACCATTAATGCCTTGACGACCTTCATGAAGCATATAAGTTAAACAAATTAACAACGACAATCATTTTCAATTACAACATGAGTAAACACAACACAATATAAAAATATAAATTCAAAACATATCATATATGATAGATAAACAATTTGATCTGATGTATAGCCTTGACGATTAATTCTATTATATTCCAACTTCCATAGGCGAGGTGTCATTCTTCATGGTTTTGATGTAGTCTCTTCTTTTCCATTGAAAAAATATTTTTCAGTAGTTCGAAACTTATGGTTTCTTTGGAGGAAGTGCCTATACTCATCAAAGACCTACTTTCCTAAACTTGTTGAGCAACGAGATTTCATCTTTGGACCACAAATTGGACATGCAAATTTTCCCTTTATTTGAAGACCTACAATATCATACATAATTGGATTAAATATGCCAATTTTTATAATTATATATAATGAATAGATTATTTAAAAAACATGCATGATATCTACTTCATAAAATTAAATATTGTTAAAGTGTAGTCAAACATTATAACATACCACAAAAATGTGTTAGCCCTGGGGCATCATGAATTTTCCATACAAGCATTGCATGGAATTGAAATTGTCTTTGTCCTATTGGTCTAGAGACATCATACATAGTGACGCCATTCCATAACTTTAGTAACTCGTCAATAAGAGGCTCGATATATACATTCATATCTTTAACTTGGTACTTACCAAGTTGAATGAACATAAACATTACATAATTATTATAACCATTTTACTGCAATATATATAAATTAATGTATATGACTATTGAATGAAAAAAATAGAAGTCATTATGCAACAAATAAGACAAATGAGATGCTACTATGTTAAAGAAAATTGATGTAAACAAATACCTGGAACAGTCATTGACAACATTATGTGCTCCCTCTTTATTGACATCCATGGAGGAATGTTATTGTTGATAACAAAAATAGGCCACATCAAGTAAATAGATCTCAACTCTCCAAATGGATTGACACCGTCCGTTGCCAATGAAAGCCTGAGATTGCGAGGTTCTTCTTTAAAGTGTGGCCATTTTTCCTCCATGTCCCTAAATTGAGAACCATCCATAGGAATTCAAAGAATGTCATCTCCACTTCTATTATGTGCATGGTAATCCATAAATTGCGCTAAGCTTTTGCACCTAAATAATCATTGCATATGTGGAATAATGGGAATATAACAAAGAAGCTTGCAAGACACCTTTTTTTGTTAGTTGATCTGTTCGATATCTATTGATATGACATTCTAGGAATTCTATTGCAAATTTGTGTTGTTTATGATATATAATATGATCATTGGGACATGCATCTATTGCTTGATACTCCATTCTAATATCTTTCATAATGCCAGATAAATCTCGGTATGAGCGAGGTAAAATATTTGATGGTGGTAACAAAAATTCACTAATAAATCTACAACAAAAAATAATTTGTTAATATAAAGAATATTAATGGTACATATTTCATCCTTTATTTACTAGTGATGAACTAACAACAATTAAAATAGATGAAAAAAGATGACATATATGACATATGTTAACATTCATGAGATTGCTATGTTTGATAAACCATTCATAACCTTCAAGTTCAACAACAACAATACAATAGAGAGAAGAGTTGTTTGGGAACCTTCATAAAGGGGATCATATTCTTTCTTAAGTACAGGTAAATCATGAACATCATCAAAGTCTTCTCGATCATCATGATTAGCTCTACCACTAAATGTGTCATAGATCAATGTATTTGTACCATCATCTTCAACCATGTTTTCTGGCGCATGATCATCTTCTTCCATAGGATCATTAACTTCATCTTCGATATTCACAACTCCATGTTTGTCCACTTGCAAAACCACATTCTCTGGGTAGTGATAATTCATATCATGTTCCATAGGGTGCCCCACCTTTATAATAATGATACACACAAATAAACCATGATCATGATCAAGTGATTTTATATATATATATATATATAAACATTTACAAATTCAATCAATATAAACACATATAATGAACAACTTACGATAATCATGCCCCCCTTCAATGTGACCATGCTGCCTACAATGTTTCTTAGTTGTTGTGATTAAAAGACATCTCGTCTTTAAGCCCTTGCAATTATTGAAAGGAAAATAACATTTCCCATCACCCTTTCTTTTCAATCTAGCCCACAATCTATCAAGTGTATCTTCATTTTGTTCTGGACTAATATTATCTGACATGTGTTTTCTTTACCAAGCTTGAATATTTAGATCTTCAAAAAATATCAAACTCACACTCCAATAATTTTTATTCATAGACAAGTAACAAAATCTAATAATTCTAATATTTTACACCCAAAAAAATGGCATGCAACCACCCCTGCAAAAGAGAAGATAGTATGAAGTTAATGACCCCAAAAAATACTTTAAAATGCTAATTCCAAAACTTATTAAATTCTGATTTTACTATGATTTCCAACTGTTAGACTCCTAAAATCAGAATATTGAACTTGCACAACAAAATCTGAAAATGCACAAGTCTAAAAATCAAATCTGATGAGATGTTGCTTTAAAATATATTTTCAAACCTGGAAGTACAAATCTAACTTCACAAATGAATTATGGGAAAGGACAATGACTACCCTCAACCTGGTGATAGCGTCTTGATTTTTTTCTAATTTTTCCCAAGAAAATTGTCCTTAGTTCTCCACAAACTATCCTAAGTATAACAAATTCACAAGCAAAGCAAATTCATAAGTATCACAAAACATTGTCGCAATAAATAGTTGAGCTCTCTTTTTATTTATGTCGGTCTCAATTTTGACTTCACATGTTCGTCAAAATTTTGACGAAAACTCTTTGTCACAATTTTGACGAAAAAATAGGTTCGTCAAAATTTTGACGAACGTTGGGCATAAAATTAAAAAAATTGAAAATTACACATTAAATATCACAATACCCGACAATACATATAATTATCCATCTTTTGTTGATAATTTTCGTCATATTTTGCAATCAAATGAGTTAGTGGCACAAACATCCAACACACAAAACAACCTTGCAAAATAATTCAGCACCTGAAACTTCAAGGGAATGTAGATACAAAAATTATAAGCATGTTCCTATATCCTCAACACTAGAACCTTCGCTATGGAGAAATGTGGAGAAATGTGGAGTAATCTCATTTCTCCTAGACACCCTATTCAACCAGACAAACATACTGTTAAACACATCTTTTGCTGCAGAATGATCCAGATGGTGAAACTCTAGATATGAAACCTCTAAACACCTTTGATCATCATGTCCAAACCACATGATCATCTCTACAACCATGAAGAAATGTCAATCAAAACATTGAACACCACTCTATCACACTAAACTCTCTCTTATTCAAAATTTCTCAAAAGCACTTGGAAACCAAATGAACCAGCTGCATCAAAAACACTTACTTATCACATACAACAATGACAACACCACAACATAGTGCAACACTTTCCAACATCAAAAATCTCCCTAACACAAGTCAGGCTAACAACCTCTACAACTATACTGAAGTAGGAAATCAATGACAACACCAAAAAAATTGTGTTGACATCAATACCAACAATTCTAGGAATTCCAATACTTTCGTTATACAATGGGTTGAAATCAATTTGACACCACCCAAACAGTTCACAAACAACTCAAGCTTCCAACATCTCCAAATTTTGAACAATTTCCCCCTTTGTCATTGATGGAAACACCTAATTTTTGAAAAACTATCAACAACAAAAGCAACCAATAGCAATACTACAATAAGAAGTACTCCCATTGATTGGGACAATTCTTTACTCTTCATCCTCTCTCTTCATAGACTTCTTCTCCTATAACACTTGCGTTCTAGATCACTCTCCTCCTTTGCTCCTCAGACAATACTCTCCCCATATACAAGTTTTTCAACATGTTTTTCTTTCTCTCCCTATGGTTTTTCAACTACTTTTAACTCTCTCCCCCTTTGACATCAATGACAAAGGGAAAAATTGTCATTTTCTCTCCTTTGCACTTTATTTTTTGTAATGAACTATTTTTCTCTCCCCCTTTGACAACATTCAAAGGGAAACAACTACTCTCTTTCCATTATTTTGCATCTTCTTCTCTCACTTCCTTTGAAAAAACTTCAAAGAACAACATTGTCAAACAACTCTTTTTCTTTCTTCTACACTCACTTTCCTGCACTCCCCCTTAGGGGCACACAATATACTCCATTTGAATTCACCAACCAACAATACTACTACCTACCCCCCTGAGAGGTAGCCTTTATCAGTTTGGAACAAAAGGATAAATCTTGAACTGCTCCATTGGGTTGATACACACTCTTCTACATCTAGTTGAAAGGAGGGTAAATAACCCCTAAATTTTGCTAGAGATACTCAAAAGTATCTTTATGAAGAGCCATTGTAAAGATATCTGCAACTTGATCCTTTGTAGGAACATGTTCCAGCTTCACCTCATTTCTACAACCTTTTATAGAGAAGGGGGATTCGTCACCCTTGAGGATCCAAGTCACAGGAGAGCCCCAAGGAATGAAATACCCTAAACTACCTTAGGTTGTTTGAAAATTTGAGAGAGGCATTGAAAAGGGAGGGAATACATCACACTATTTCCCTTCTACCAAAAACAAGTGTATCTGGAACTGAGTGAGTCGGCCATAGAGATTTCAGACTACATACCAGATAACTCACTATATGAGGACAACAATGTGAGAACCAGACTCCAACGCTGCACACTAGCGTCCTGTCTAGAAAAAGGTCTGATAAACAATAAAAAACACAGAGGGCCTACTTATGACCTAACTATTGAGGTTTCACATTTTTTTGGAAGAATGAAGAAGAAGCCTTGCGGTGTGTTGTTATTGATGCCAACATTGGTTTGTGACAGTTTTTTTCCATCAGGTAAACTATGGTTCTACTACTCTAACTCAATAATCTGGTCTAGAATTTTTCATATCATAAGATTGACCTATGCAGTTTTAATATGCTGGTAAGGACTATTAATTGTAGCTATGGACAAGTTTTCAATGATTTTGGTTGAATGGGCTGAGAGATATAAATGATAGAAGATTGACATATAGGAATTGTATATTCTTTTGGTTGACATGGTTAAGTGGTGTTTGCTTCGTGGGTGATTAAAGAGTTCTTTATTAGGTCTGAGCCAACCTAATTTATGTCTTGCACATTTTTCTTTGAGCACAAAAAGAATTTTTTTTTAGCCAACAAGCTATTTTGAATTGAGTATGTAACTTACATCTAAGTAGGACGACCTAATTCATGTATGTTGATGTAAGTTCATATATATATGTATGAAACATTTTTGTATAAGAGAGACATAGACATAAGATGTATGTGTGATATGCAACATGTAATAAGATGTGATATGGGATAGTATGATATTGTGCGAAGTTGTTGGTAGTTGCTATGAACCTTCAAACCAATGTAGGATTTTGTTTTTCAAAGCTTAATTGGAACTTAACTCAGCACACAAAAGGTGTATTTCATCATTTCATCCTTTTTGCAGTGAGCCACACTCTTTTGTAATCATTTCAGGTTGTGAGCCTTTCAAGGATAGTATGTCCTGGCATTGTTCCTTGTAATATCTTATGACTGGTTATAATATATTGTGAGCTAATCCTCACTATGGTTTTTCCCATTTTGAGTTTTCCAAGTAAAAATCTTGGTGTTTATGTGTCATGTGATGTTATGATTCCTTTCATGTTTTTGTTTACAGTCACAACTAGATATGTTTTAATTATTGAATGGTTAGCAGTTAAATGATTTAGTAGAATACTAATTCATGCCCTCTCAATATTCTAGGTGTTCAACAATTAATATCAAAGCTTTGTTCCTTTTGAAATTTTTAACAGCTTAAGGAAGATCTTGAAGTTTGAACACATGGATGACAAAAAGTATCTTGTTCCTCTAAAAGAGATCTTTGCAACTAAAGAACTCCATGTTGCTCTTCAAGATATGGAAAAAAATGAAAATGAGAAAGAAACTCTGAGGGAGAGCTTAAAAGATGAAAATGATTGCATCAAGAAACTGAGAGAACAAATCAAGAAATTCAAAGAAAGACATAGAGAAGTAAGTGATCAATTGAAGAAATAAAATGAGGACATCACCAGACTAAAGGTACAAGTGAAAGAAAAGAAAAGAATTGAAGATTGTTAAAAAGTTGAAATTCATAGCAAGACTGATGAATGTACAAAGCTTGAACAAGAAGTGGTAACCCTAAGGTCTTACTTGGAGAAAGCATGAGATCATGAGGAAAATTCAAAAAAAATTCTACAATGCTTGATGAGTTGATTTCATTTCAGAAGCCCTCTAAGGAAAAAGGTGGTTTGGGACTTGAAGAAGGACAAAGCTCAAAGGAAAATTAGACTCCTAACAAGGTTGACAATCAAAGGAAAACTCAAGGCAATGGTAGAAAAATCAAGAATCAAAGAAGCAATACCGAAAGAATTCCTATCAGACAACCTAATGCTCAAAGGTACCCATCTTTCAATGGTATTTGTTTTTCATGCAATAAATTTGGTCATAGAGCAACAAAATGTAGAAATAGAATGAATCAGAATGTTGGATTCTTTTCTGGACAATGTTTTGCTTGCAATAAATTTGGACATAGAGCTACTAAGTGCAAAAGCTAGGTAATGATGATGAATAGATTAAATACTAGAAGAATGATTCAATATTTTCAAGGATATTGCTATACATGTAATGCATTCAGGCATAAATCTAACCAGTGCAGATCAAGGTTAAATACAAATTAGTCTAGTTATAAAATTTGTGTGCTACACCTGCAATAAACCAATAAATATTTCAAGATTCTGTAGAAGTAAAAATGGGAAGAAATATAATCTAGAACAAAGGAATAAAACTATGAATAAAGTTGATCCTACTGAAGTTAAAAAGGAAATGGAGAAAACTTGAAAGAAAAAGGAAGAACCTGAGAATAAGGATGAATCAAATGCATCTGTACTTGAATCTGGTGCAAATACTTCTAAAAACTAAACCCAATAGTGGATTTAGGAGGAGCAATTACAGAGAAATCTTATAAAGCCCCAATATAAGAGGTGTCAAGCAGTGACACGAAGATACGTGATGTGAAATGTCATTCTAAAGATGTTGAAAATGTTTCTGATAGCAAATTTGTAATTTTGGAAATTTGCGGAGAATTTTAGGGTTTATAGTGTATTCATAAGGTGTTTAAGATCTTTTTGAAGGTGGAATGCATTAAATGCGAAATTAGGGAAAATTGGTAAGGCATAAAGTAAAAAAAATTCAAGTCAATTTAAATCACTTTTACATGTTTGGAAGAAAGCAGAATGAGCTGAAGTGATTTGAAGGCGATTCAGAGTACCTAGCATCAAACCCTAGTTTCCATCAAAGCTTGAAAAAGGTATTTACAACTATCTGTACTTTGCAGGATTTAATTACAAGGAATTTTCATAAGCATATACAAGTAAATTGAGGGAAAAATGGCCACTCCCACTATGGTTGAGACTTTTGAGAGACCCCAATTGAGATTCAAAATATTTTCATGGAAGGTTTACAAAATGGACCCCATGGGTGCATTTTCACAAATTATGAGTAGTGTCTTACCCACTGAGGATACTAGAACCTACATTCATACAAAATTGGAAGACTTTGACCATCGGGTGCTCAAGGATCAATGGCTAAAGGAGCTAGTTGGAGATGATTCCTCGGTGAACCTAGAATATGAAAATATTGTACCGAAAGAAGCTATATGTATGGAACTGGTTCTCAGAATTTTGTAGTGAAATGGATACTAATTTTGTAAGGATGGAACTTAGCAGAGTGAACAATAATTTTGTTTGGACCAGTGTAGCTGGAGTAATTACCAAGGAAGTGATTAAAGCTATAACTAGTCTCTGTGATAGTGGACCTATACTAGTGCTAAAAGTTGTGAAGAATGATATGGTCATGAAACTAACTGGTGCCACATATTATGGGAGAGCACTAACAACCAAACCCATTACAAACCCTGTTGTAAGATATGTTGCAATCATGATTGATTAGAAAATTTACTTTACCAACATAGGCAATCCAGTGTTTGTAATTGCAATTTATGTTGCATATGACATGGTGGTTGATGGAATGGATTATGATTTGTGTGAGTTGCTCTGATAGAAACTTATGGATAACCTGAACCAAACTAAGACAAAGAAGTATGCATTCAATTTTGGTACATTGGTAGTTTGTTTGCTATTATACTTTCTGAGAGAGCTACCTGGAAGGAAAAGCATTATATGGAATCACAACATACCGGTGGCACATTAAATATTTGAACATTTACATAGCCTTGGAGACTTCAAAGCACAAAGTGATGCTTTAACTGCATTCTTTGCATTTTTTTAGAACATGTATGAAAGAGATAGAATTCCAAGGAGCTTAGTAAACAAATATGCAAAGGAGATAACTTTTCTTCTGTCGACTGATGAGTGCAACATAAAGGCGGTAGAACCCACAACTCTATGGATAGAGCCTCTAGGATATAAGATTGATGAGCAAGTAGCTGAGGGTCTCATTAAAATAATGTTAAGCAATCCTAATGATCCCACTCTACCCCATCATGGTACATATGAAGAGAAGTATATCGAAGTGCATTTAGAAAAAATTACACCTAAAAGGACTAAAAGAGTAAATAAAAATGTTGAGGCATTCTTTCAAATGCATTCACTTTCTAAGGATGATGTTGAAAGGCTGAAGGAAGTTGTTGATGAAAAGAGGGATAGATTAGCTGAAGTGCCCTCTGGACCTAGAAGATCAAGAAGAGCATCTTCCACCACTACCTCTGCATTACCTAAAATACCTGATATATTGGAAGTAGTAAAAGGAAAGAAGGTAGAGCATAGTACCCCAACAACAGTTAATGTACCTACTTCCTCTAGATCTAGCACTAGAGCTTCTAAGAAGAGAAATGTACCCCTTGTTGCACCATCAGCCACCTTTGGAAGAAGAATAAAGAAAAGGGAAAATAGAAAAAGGAACATAAGCAATGCTATACAAGAAGAAATTTATCTTGGCTTGCAAGAAGAGAAACAATTGAAAAGGAATTGAAGTAGTGCCTCCACCAACAATCAAGAAGCAAAAACCAGAGATTGTTGAAATCCTATTCAATGAAGGAGAGACAAAAGATGAAATGAAAGATTTCAAAATTCATGTGCATGAGAAGAAGAGAGAAGAAGGTACATTAGAACAGGTGGAGGAAATGCCCAACTCTCCTTTGGTAAGTGATCGTCCACCTCTAAAGATGGAAGCTTCAATAAATAATATGATAGAATCTGAGGATTTTCTAGCTACTACTAAGTTATTTGATGAAGTTAATAAAGAGGATAAGGAAATAATTGTAGATGCTTTCATTGAATACATGGTTATTTTTTATGAGAATATGGAAACTATAAGGAAGAAGGTGGTTGACAATGTATGGAAATCTGTATTACAAAGAAGGCATGAAGTTGTAACTGTTGATGACAAAATGAAATTTGATGCCTTGAACACATATGGATCCTCCTTATCTGAGGAAGATTCTGCTACCCTGTTAAATGAATGTTCTAAGTTGTTTAGGGTCAAATAGAGAGTCACTCTTCTAATGACTAAAGAGAAAGATAGTACTAAAAGATTGAGGAAAGAGACTCTTAATACAGTAAAGGAAATGACAAAGAATTATGGGATGATAATTGGTTCTTCATCTCATACAACTCAAGCATAGGAGCCCGCTAATATCACAAAAGTAAAGGAAAATCTAATTTTGGAAAATGTTGATGAAATACTTGCTTCTTCAAAGATGTCTTCTCCTCAAAATGATATAGAGGAAACAACCGGTAAACACACTAAAGATCAACATAAGAATGATACCGGTAACTGTTGTGCCTATAGCACACAAGCCCCATTCAAAATGGGGACCCCCTCTTTTTTCCCTCACTGGGTTGCTTTTTCCCTTTGCCTCGTTCTACATGCCCCTAAATTTTGAGTTCCAAGTGGTCAAGAAGTCCCAAAGTCATCATTTTTAGTTGACCAAATTTCACCACCCAAGAAATTTCCAAGTTCTTGGCCTTTGCGGGGTTTCCTTGGTAGATTTCCCTTAAGTTTTAAAGCTAGCATCCTTTAGCTCCTCCGGGTCCAACCCTGCAGGTTTCCTCTTGCACGCTGCTACCCTCACTTTTCTATTTCATCGACAGCTGAAACAGGATGTCCAACTACATGGAAAATCCCACATCCTCTGTGGTCACCCTCTTTCAGCACCCATCCAAGGGTGACACCTGAGGTTTCATTCACCTTATGGGTCACGACTTTCTTGCTGCCACTCTTTTCAAACCCGCACCTAGCTACCTGTCGGTCGCCATACGAGCAATTAATGTTGGTCATTAATGCAAATTTTCCTATAAATAGGAAGGTCAACCTATAATTTTCACTGACACAAGTCAGAATTTTTCAGAGCCTAGATAGCTGCCACCTCCTTTGCGCCTGCACGACCTCCTGGACTATCTCAAGCTCAACTTTCATCGATTTCTTCAAGATTCCAAGGTATGTTTGTTGTTTCTAGCATGAAAACGTCTCTTTAAGTCAAGTTTATAAATATAATTAAAAATCTTAAGGAAAACTTTAAAAACCCTCTGGGCGGCCGATTAAACATCTAATTCTGCACCAACCCATTTAAACAATCCCTCAAAATCCATCAAACTCGGCCTCTAAGGGCCATGCAAAACTTTATGTCCCTGCCATTGTTCTTTGCCAAAGCCATGAAACTCTTGTGGCCCAGAAACTATCCAACACCACCACCTGAGGTGAAATTTGAATGCATAAAACTTAAGCATTGCAACCCTCCAAGTTTATCCTTGTGGACTTTCGCATGCGGGTGGGCACCACCCCATCGCTGCTCTAGAAAATTCAAATGGAGAAAAAACCTAAGTTCAAAGTTCAAAGCCTGAGACCCTTGCAGTTCTACTTTTGTGGGCCGCTGCATGTGGGAGGAACCTCCCTTACCGACATTCTTGAATGGTTGTCCTATGTTGGCTTCCTGCCTCGCTGGTTCTGTTGGGCATAACATCGTCGAAATGCCAAATTCAAGTCTCCTCTGGAAAACTGTTAAATGTGGACCAATGTTTGCTCCCCGCCATCATTTTGGATGCCTTTTACTTGTGGCAAACCTCTTTCCTCTTTCTTCCTTTTGTAGCCCACACTTCCCAGTGCTACCTTGAGCCCTTGGAATAAAATGTTAAGTCTTAATCCTTTGTGGGCCAAACCTTGTGGGGGTCTATCCGCAGACCACCTCGCCCTCACTGCCGTTCAAAACAACTAAGGGACCCCATCGGTTCACCCTGCGGACTCTGACCTCATTGTCTCCCTTCGAGCCCCTTGGTATGAAAATGATTAAGTTTAAATGAATTATGGGCATTCCTTTATGGGCCGTCACCTCCAGCCCGCCATCATCTAATCACCGCTTGCCAATGGTCGTGCCCTGCCTTCCTTCCGCATTGCAGAGCCTGAATCTTCCTCCATTGTCCAAGTCCCTCCTAGCAAAACCAAATAGCTAATTCTAGGGCCTTTTGTAGACCTGTTGGTGTGGACCACCTCCTACGGGTTGTCGTCCTCTCTTCACCATCCTTGAATGGCCTTACCCAGTGGCAGCCTACCAGTCCCTACCCACAAACTTCCAAATGAGTAAAACCAAAGGGACATTTCCCATGCTGCCCAAGCTACTTGCAAACCTTGTCATGCAGAATTATCCTTGTGGGTTTTTGCCTTGTGACTACCATTTCTCAACTACAAAGCTTGAAATGTTTATGATACACCCTACTTCTGCATGAATTGCATCCACATGAGCAAAGCGACCATTTAAATGCTTCTGGATACCTCATAGATGATTTCCCAATGTGCCCAAATGCCTTGGATCCTTGACCGGCCTCCAAAATCCAAATGCAGAATCCTGAGTGCGGGTGGCCATCTGTGGGCTACCTTCCCCTCAACACCATTTCCCTTTTTCCTCCTCTTGATGACTTCCAACCTAGGGAAACCCGCATTCCTGGGCCTGCAATCCTTGAAACTGGCCCAAATGAACACCAAACGATGAACATTAATGAATTTCATGATCTTTAGAAGATAAATTACAGGATCTAACCTTCGTTTACAGGATTTCACTAACACTTACTCATTTTTTTATGTGAATATGTTTACTCTGCCCTTGCTTGCATGATTTATGGAATCTATTGCAGGCACATCAGAGCAGTCTATAGAGAAGGAGAAAGGAAAGAAAACTACCAAAGCACTAAGGGGAAAAGAAGAGAAAGATAAGATGAAGTATTAGTTCCATGAGGTGGAAATCACCTCCAAGGTTACCTCTATGTGGGATTCGGTATTAGATACCAACTTGAGACATGTGGATATAGATGAATTCTGACAAAGAAACACGAGCAACCCCATCACTGAGAATGCATGGAAGATCCAAAAGAGTGTCCTAGCCAAGGCATCTAATTTCCCACTTGCTTTTGTAGCTCCAAAGCTTTGATGGCATGTAGAGAGTGTTTCCATAGCAGTAACAAGAAAATTATAGATCATGAGGGTAGGGTGTTGGTAGACTTGTCTGCTCGGTCCATAGGCAAAACTTTCCATATCCCTACATTTGACCCCATGGAGAAAACAAAGAAGGGATACATTGAGAACATATGGATGGAAGACCCCTTGGCATGAAAGAAGCTAATCATCCAACATTGGTTGAAAGAGAAGAGGGGTAATGTTGCTAAGATACCACAAGAACTTTTCAGAAGCAACTTCCATGAAGAATACCATGATCTAGTCACTCTATTAAGTAGAGTAATGGGCCTCCCTAGCATTTCCTTCTTTCAAGAATGGATGCTTTATTTCATCGAGGAGATCATTCATGGAAAAGAAAAGTTCCACTGGGCCAAGATCATTAGCGAAAACCTGCATGCATAGTTTATGGCCGTAAAGAAGACATCCCAATTTTACATGAACTCCTACCTGGTATACCTAGTAGTGGAGGAATTCCCATACAAAGGCCTCTTATTGCACGAAACTTGGATCCAAGAAGCAAAGAGCTCAAGGTATATGATCAATACCCACAATTGCAGTACAAGAACTTCAGAAGAGAATATTAGAGGGTGAATGACGCCTTTATTGGGCATATCATCAGACTCCTTGGAGGAGATTTGTAGAGAAGAGTCTCACACAATACTTTAGCATTTATTCAGAGGTTTGGGTTCCTATTCATCTAGTTCCTAAAATTCACATATATCATAACAGGGGGTTTCTCTGAAAGATCTTACAAGCTGCCCTGACACCCTAATGACTAGATGATTATATTGGAGGTCTCTTGACAACTGCAAAATTCTCACACTCTACTGAGTGATAAACATTGGGCAAGGAATGTATGCCATCCCCACTACCTAGTGTGCAAAATATTTATAAAAAGAGATAGTGGAGTACCATCTGGACCTCCACATGGCCCGACCAAGGATGGACCGCTATGGAAAACTGAAGAAATTGGTCGATAAGCAGTAGCTCATTTGCCCCACGTAGAAGATTTCTGGGCCAACTGCAAAGATGACAAGGAGGTGAGAATGCGACATTATATGAGGATGACAACCCAATTTGTGCGGTCAATCAACTTGTTCCTTGTGCCTGACTAGATTGTGGAGGAGGAGGACACCATCCTTGATGAAAGATTTGATGTCATGGATGAATTGTCATTACCACTAATTGAATGGGATGAGGAAGAGGTCAATGACCTCGACATTGTAATGCGTCCCATAGAGAATAGAACAAGGTAGTGGGTGGATTCTCAAATCACCCAACTTAAGGCATAAGGTGCCATGTTGATATACGACTAGCTCACAGATGAGCTTGAAAGAGAAATAGATAGCAAAGCAACTATTTCCCCAATACGAGAAACTCCTAAGTCCCCTCTGGAAACAAGATCACAAAAAAGAAAGGATGTGTTTGAGTGTCAGCCTAGACACAAAGTTTATACATGAAAGACCTCAGAGGGAGAATCCTTAAAGAAAGCTAAGAAGTTGGGAGGATTTAGTGAAATGCCAACCATTGAGGAGGATCTGCAACATGGGGGAGAAGAAGAGGCTAAAAAAAAACAATCACCACCTGCTACTTTTTCCCCCGCCATCATTGCTGCCATTGCCACTCCCCCACTTCCTGTATCTCAGGCACTTCTTGTTTCCTCTCTGCCTGATGTGGACATTTCTATCCACCTTGCTTCCACTTCACCAATGACCCTGATTATGGTATTGGATTCCTCTTTGGCCATGACATCTCTGATGTTGTCTACCTTGTCACCCCCTCCATTACCTAATCTTTCTACCACATTGCCTTTAGTTGCCACAACCACTATGCCTCCTCTCACCTTTCCCACAATATTTTCCAAGTATATGCAAGGAATACCCGCCAAGCTTTCTAGGGTGATAATGAACCCCACCATTAAAGCAGTGATGGCCCAAATTGTTGTTGGCCTACCTATTCCTCCACCACCCACAGAGCCACCAAAAATGGAGGATACTATATAGATATAAGAAGAAATGGAGAAATTCCAGAGAGAGGCTACCAAGGGAATAATGGAGGAACCGAAAGACCCCTTTAAGGATGAATACTTCCAACATCCAAAGGGCCGAGTAGATATGAGCATGGATCAGGTGGTTACTGATGATGAAAAGTTATAATCTTTAGAGGAGGACACTAAAGCCCTCAATGCTAAGTACATAATAGAGACCTCAGATCAAGAGCTTGAAGAGGAACTGTCCTAGCACCTCAAGGATATAGGAGAAGAGGTTGAATATGAATGAAAACCTCCAGAACAAGACATTGAAGTCAACATGGAGACATTCGAGGAGCCTCCACTAGTCAGGAAAGATAAAGGACATGTTTAAAAGGAAGATTTATTGCCTAAGAAAGAAGGAGAGAAAAGAGAAAAGAAGGAAGAAAATGCTCCAAAGGAGGGCTTCGAGCTAAAACATCATGAAGAGCTCGGGAAGGAAACAAAAAGAGTGCCTCAGACATAAACTATCATTGAGGAGAACGTAACCATCATTGAGTCAGCAAGGGAAAAGACCATACACATTGAAGACTTAGATGAGGAAGAAGAAAGAACCAAACGAGAAGCCCCAAACCATGAAGAGAAACGACCCCAACCTTAGTAGAGAGAAGAGGGTGATCATGAATCACCAAAAGGGGAAACTCAGATGCCTGATTGGTTGGAGAAGTAGTTACAAAAGGAAACCCTCACCCTCGTCGACCCCAAGACTAGACTCAAGGCTATATTGGCCAAAGCACAAACAAAGACAAAGAAAGAAAAGAAGCCAAGGATCCGTTCCCATATCACTATAGATTCATTTGAATTGAGAACGATATAGATAGGCACCCTGGTGACAAACAAAGGAGAAGGGGTCAGCTACAATATTTCTACCATCAACTTGGGCCCTGCTACAAGAGAGTAGAAAATTGACGAATTATAGGGATCAATGGCTACCATCATGCAACAGATGAATAAGGATCATTCCTCCAAGGAGGAACTAAAGGCACGAGTGGAAGACCTCAGCGCCTATATTCAGCAATAGACATCTTTGGAGGAAGAAGCTCCAACAACATCTTCTGTGCCCCCACTCATCTCCCAAGAAGAACTCACCAAGATGGAAAAAAATGAAGAACTGGACAAAGGTTACTGCAAATTGGTTCTGATAGGTGCTATACAATGGTGACATGGGTATAGGCCATGCTGTCCGAATGGCCAAAATTTTTTGAGATGTGTAGAGGCAGCTAGAGGGTACATAAAATATCTTTTATCGATTCACCAAACTATACAGGATCACCTATCCTAAGCTCAAGGCCATTCTCAAAATGCCTAAGAAGACATGGGAGGAGCTAGTCCTTGTGAAGGACACTCATTGGCTGGTAGAAACATGGAAAATGGGAATGGATAATAGGAGGGACATCCTAGAGAGAATGTTGCATGAAGCTAAGCTCGACCTCGAATGGGTCAAGGAGCACAGGAAAAATAATGAGGATTACTTGAAGCTGATGACAGACTATGATATGTCTATCATGGAGCAAGATCCAGAGAAGATTAGGCCATACTTCTACAAGAAGATGGAGCAAGGGGCAGGAAACTCACTAACATCAGACTTCATGGATTTTTCTACTAGAGCATTCTTCCAATCCGAATAGGTAATTAAGGAAACACCAAAGTGCACAAAGAACTAGGAAAAAATCACTGGAGGATCAAAGAAGTTGACCTTCTAAGCTCTTCAATCTGATATCATGGATTGGAATAATCTTTAGGCGCTGATTGGGAAATTTGTGGAGTACGCCACTCTTTTGAAAAATGAAGGAAAACTAGTGATAGATAATGAGTTCCTCACATTATAAGTTGAGAAAAGAAGGCAGTTACTAGAGGAAAAAATTGCTACAGTGTTAGGGCACCACATGACAAAATAGGAATGAGACAAAATTGTATTTTTATATTAGTATATTTTGGTGGTAGGTAAAACCCTAATGTAAAATGAATCTTGGCCACACAATGAGAATAAATCCTGGACATTCATTTCACTTGTGGAAAACTATAAATAAGGGGGTCTCCTCTCATTTTCAAAGAGAGAGTTGAGTTGTTGTAAAGACATGTTGCAAAATTTTTAATATAATTTCATTTCTTTTGGTGGATTCTTGTGTTTCTCACATGTTGCATGATTCATCTTCTCATATTTGATAGATTTATATAGATTTAGTTTGTTGTTCTAAGTGCTTTCAAGTAGCTTTAGTAGTTTAGTTTATGTTGTCCATTGATATTGAAGAATTCTATGGTGTTGATGCTTTCCATGTTCATGCTTTTTGTTGGTTATTGATGATGAACAGTAGTGTAAAGCTAGTCTGAACATTAATCCATTGTTGCACTTAAAATTCATCATTTATTCATGCTTTATGGTGAATGAACGACTAAAAATTTGCAAACCTTAGAAGATATCACTAGTTTCATGAGACTGTATGATATTTGGTTAAGTGGAACTTAGTTATAGGAAGGTTTTCCACTGTAGCATCCTCCATTTTCACTATTCATCAGTAGTTGCAGGTATAGGAATTCTCACCTCCCTTTTTCATTTTGATCTTTCTTTGAAATAATAGTTTAGGTAAAGTTCCCATCATTGTAAAGCCAAATTTGATGTTGAAAATGGAGTTCTAGACTATTGTTTTGAACTTGCAGCAATTACATCTCACTTTCAGAATCCTATAAACTCCAGTTCAAGATCCAATCCCCTTCTAACTTAGCAATTGTCCATGCCCCTTGTGATTACTAGCAAATCACATCAATCCATTGAGTTGTTTTTGCAAGTCATGACCTGACACCCGAGAGACCTTGGGGTAATTCTCTGCAACTTGTTTGTAGGAAGTTGTCTTTCAAGAGAGGTAGTGCACTTGTACATTTCCTATGTTGAGAGGTGCAAAAACACCCATCAACAGAACTTGTGCTAGAGGGAGGGCCTCCCTTTTGCTAAGCTAGATCGAATTGGTTCCTTCTCCCCTGAGAGGTTCCAAAGAGTGTTAATATCTACACCAAAAAAAGAGGAATTCCAAGAGCTACCACCTCCTACCAAGGCTAAGAGAGCCAAAAGAGGGGAAGCATCCTCCTCAACCTCATCCACTTAGCCCACTTCACCTCCATCCTCACATCTTCCTTCCATCCATCTACCCCACTCTTCCCCTTCCTTTCCAGCACCCCCTTTCTCTTCTCAATCGCTCCAAACTACCTTCCAACCCTTAACTTCCTACAACCAAAGCGCTGCCCCCATCCCAACACTTCATGGAAAAGGCTCTACCTCAAGTGATGTTGCTTCTTTACAGCCCCAAGTGATTGTTACACATCAAGTACAACCTCTGCCTCCCTCCATAGCTTGGTTGGTAAAAAACCCTTCTCCTTTGTCCTTCCAAGTATACCATGATATGCCAAAGAATCCAGAAGGATTTTTCCTGAAGTTCCATCCTCGTGATCCATAGAGGATAGCTGAAGAACATATCAAGATATTTCAAACAACTTTGAAAGACACACAAATAGACCATGAGGACATGGCTTGCAGGCTCTTCCCTAACTCTTTGGGAGATGAGGCCTTCTATTGGCACATCAACTTGCTGACTGGATCCATCACCCCTTGGGATCTATTAAAGAATACCTTCTTGCAGAAATATAAGATTCCAGTCAACCCTTTTGAGTTGTATCAACAATTCATGTTGTTCAAAGAGAAATCAATGAACCAATCAGCTCCTTCAATGATCGATTCCATTGCACTTAAATGAGATTGCAGGCTCCCTATGCTCAATTGGTTTATTATGTTTCCCTGGACAACCTCACATCTGCACTAGTGAAGAGGATGCCCCCACTCGCCAGCTTGGTGGAGGCTTATGCAAAAGAAGTCATAGCGAGTACAAAATTTGGGCAAAACATTGTTGGTTCATTGCCATCCTTGGGACTAGTTTCTCATCCAATGCAGATCCAAGGACTCACCCAAGATTTGGCACATCAAACACCACTCATGAATCAAGTCCCACAGTTGCTAATGGTACCTCATCCAAGCCAACCATTGAATTAGGTGCCTCTCGTGCCTCACTAATTGCAACCACGATAGCAATAAGTTTATACTCAACAACCTCAAGTGTTTGCATACTTACAAGGATTCAAGTTTCTACCCATTCAACAAAACCAACCAACAGTACAACTAGTCTTCCTTCAAAATCAAGCACCTTAGCCAAATAACACAAAAAAGGATTATATAAATGAACTGATAAAATTGTTGAAGAAGATTTCAACAAAAATGACACACTTAAGAAATCAAAATAACTAGCTCCAATCTTCCCAAAGAAGCATTCAAGCCAGCCTCAATCGGGATAGCTGTGACAACCATGATGTGGGTGCTCATTTTGGACAAAATTATGAGGGAGGTCAAAGTTCTAATCAAGGCTTTGCGAGGAGACCTTCACAAAGAAAAAATCGAACATGGAACATAAGGCCAAACAACGGAGCTGTCCCCACCCCCCTTGATTAGCTAGCTAATGCAGATAAAGCTACAAGTGGAGTATACTTAGCTGAGGCAACCTTATTTGGATGGTACCACATTCACAAAACGAATAGACATTCTAAATTGGATTCTCCTAAGTTCCAAATAGATGCAACAATTTTTCAAGTGGAGGTTCAAAATGTTGTAGATAGTGCTTGTGGTCAACCAAGCTCCCTTCCCATGAAGTGAAAGCAATGTGCCTAAAAAAGAGATTGTTTCCCCAAAGGATGAAGAAGAAAGAGAGGTAAGCAATGAAGATTATCTATCCCAGCTTTTTACTTTAGTAGATAATGGTCCAGTAGATGAAGAGAAGTCACGTGAAGACAAGGTCCAAATGTTCCATCAAAGGGAAACCCCTTATAATTTAAGGAACAAACAAGTAGGAGGTCCTTTTACAACCTCTACTCTACCCAACAACTTTAGCACTCTGCCCGATCCAAATGCTAGCGACAACATAGGATACCCCCATGTAACCACTCAATATTTCAATAAGAATAGGTAGTCAAATCAAACCCAAAATGAGCCTACTAGCTCCTCTCAAGGTAAATCCTTTGAAGCCAAAATTGAGCAAATGAGTGAGTACGTAGCTGAAGAATTTAAGGTCAAGATAATCCTATCCGCCTTCAAGCTACTCAAGGTCCCAACAGTTAGAAATGATTTCTTTAAGATGCTTAATGGGACTACCCCATCCAAAACAACTCAATAGGTGCCTATCAAAAGGGTTTCCTTTGATGAGTCACAGAATGAGCCGGTAATCAAGGAAATTTTGGGGAAGAAAATGGATCAACCCACAAATCAGAAAGAAAATAAACAACCCACCAAGGAGCAAAGCCAAGCACAAACTAAGAAAAAGATCAATGATAAAGATAAAACCCAAGTAGCTTAGGTAGACACACCCATGGTTTTGTTTTAAGGGAAGCTAGAAACCCCACCCTTTTTTACCACTATTAGGATATTTGGAAAGAACTTGCACAATTGTGTGCTCAATTTGGGAGCATCAACCAATGTTTTGCCTCTTGTTGTATGAAAAGCTTTAGGAGTAGTCTTGACTCCCTCCCGATGGAAGGTGACCGAGCTGGCTAAAACATAAGTGAATATACTCAGTGAAATCAACAAGATAGCCATGCAGATTGCTACTGATCCAAGGGTGCAGTAGGTCATTGACATTCAAATTGTAGATATCTCAGACCCATATGGCATAATATTGGGAAGGTAATTCACTTGGGCATTAAATGGATATGCTGCGACTGAATTTTCTCACTTATGGCTGCCATGGAAAGACCTGGCCAACCAAATCCATATTGAATAGGAGCCACGCATGAATTTTATGATCACAAAGTAAAACAACACAAATGAGGTGCTATTCGCTGAAAAGAAGCTGGGCAACTATTGTCCTGTGGCCTATCAGGAAGAACCAGAATTTCAAGAAGAGGAAGCAGCTAAGGAGGTCCTCCTTGTGTTATGTAGTCCTCCTGCTAACCTATCCTACACACCTCAAAGCACACAGATACTGATTCAATCAGACAATGAAGAATCCTATGAGGATGGCAACCTAGGATTGTTGGATGGATTCCAAGAGTTTAGGGAGAAATTTGTGCAAGATTAGCTCAGTTTAGGAATGAAAATGGACTTTTAGGAGCTCTTATTACCCAATTGGTGTCTGTACACAATTTTTCCCATTCAAAATTTGAATGTTGTTTGTGCCAAATAGAAGTTGAGCACATTAGAGGAGAAGTCATCCAAAAAGGGGGACTCCAAATAGAATAGTTGAAACAAAGCTACAATGAATATGCACCTTCACCTAAAGATGTTGAGGCAAGTGTCCAACTAAGCAAAGAAATGTGCTCTATTGACTCTAAAGCCAAAGGTTCCTCCAAGTTTTAGACGTTGCACTTCAACAGGTCCAAGTCCAAACAAGGAGTAGGAGCTAGATTCGAGCTTATCAACCCTATAGGTAAGACATACTTCGTTGCTCATAGAATCCAGTTTTATTGCAAAAACAATGTAGCAGAATATGAAGCATTAGTCAATGGTCTCTTGATGGCTCTAAGGAAGAATTTAAAATGTTGCAAGTCTTTGGTGACTTGGAGCTAGTAGTAAAAAAAGTTAGAAAACAGTATTCTTGCCATGATAGGAGATTAGAAAATTATAGGCATAGAGTCTAGGATTTCATAGAAGGATTAGATGCATTTAACATTTAGTTGATCCCTAGCTCCAAGAATCATCCTATAGATGCCTTAGCTCTAGTAGCTAGTACCCTCCAACCCCTTTCCTTATCTGGGTTGAAGAAATTTACTATTGAGCTTACTTCCACTCCATCGATGCTAGATAACATCACCAACTTCCAAGTGTTCAATGCTGAAAAACATATATTGGACTTCATCACCAGCTTTGATGTGTTTGCAACTCAGATAATTGATGAGGCAAAGCCCAAAGAGGCTGAATTAGACATAGAGGGAGTAATCAATCTCAAAACAAATACAATACCAAGGGGAATGTTTCAACTTGAATGAATATTTGTCTTAGATCAGATCAGAGATTAGGATTAGCAAATAAAGAAGAATTCTATTGACAACCAATGCGATGCTCACAACTTAGGATCAGATGAAGAAGTTAAAAATGTGTTCATTGGTAAAGTATGTACTTTAGAAGAAAAGAAAGGGATCCTTAATGCCTTGCACAAGTACTATGATGTGGTTGCTTGGAGCTACAAAGACCTGAAGACATATGATACCTCAATCATCACACACACCATCCCTCTCAAGCTGGATGTGAGACTCTTTTGGCAGTGTAAGCGCCCTATTAATGCATTGCTGGAACCCATCATCTAAAAGGAAGTCTAGAAGTTGTTATCCTCCTGGATCATATTCCTAGTTAGACACTCCATGTGGGTGGAAAACTTGGTCCCCGTCAGAAAAAAGAATGGAGAAATTAGATTATGCGTAGACTTAAGAAACTTGAACAAAGCCTCAAAGAAGGACAACTATCTAGTGCCCTCATTGGATGAAGTCTTGCAGATAGTTAATGGATCTCAGATGATATCTTTCTTGGATGGATACAATAGCTACAATTAGGTGATGGTACAATGTGAGGATAGACATAAGATGGCTTTCACCACAAAATGGGGGAACTTTGCATACAAGAGAATTTCGTTTGGACTAATCAACGTTGGTGCAACATTCTAGCGTGCCATGGATATTGCTTTCAAGGATCTAATTGGAAAATGTATCATCATCTTCATGGATGATCTTACTGTGTTTTCAAAGAAAAGAGGGGATCATGTCTATAATTTATGCAAAGTATTCTAGAAGTGTAGAGAATTTAGATTATCCTTGAATCTAAAGAAGTGTATCTTTGGAGTCATGGAAGGAAAGCTACTTGGGAACATGATTTTAGAGAAGGGAATTTTAATAGATCATGAACGCATCCAAGCCATTCTAAAAATTCAGCTCCCAGGCAGCAAGGAGCTGAAATCCTTCTTTGGAAAGATCAATTTCGTTAGAAAGTTCATCACTGGATTTGCTAAAATAGTCAAGCCACTCAATGCTATGCTGAAGTAGGATGCCAAAGTCAAATGGACTCTAGAAGCCAAACAGGCTTTTGAAGAAATCAAGAAAGCAATTGTTGATGCGCCAATGCTAGTCAGCCCAAATTATCTAAAGCCATTCTACATCTACTCATTTGTTTTAGACTACTCTTGTGCTACCATATTGACTTAGAAAGATGATGAAGGGAGTGAACACCCAATTTCCTTCATGAGTGCTCCACTGAAGTATGTTGAGTTAAGGTACCACAACATTGAAAAAAAAGCATATTCCTTAGTCAGAGGGGTTAAGAAATTCAAGCACTACATCTTGTAGAATAAGGTGTTTGTAATTGTGCCTGATATAACAGTTAATACTTTGTTAATGGAGAATGAACTGGGAGAAAGAAGACAAAAATGGGTCACTTTGTTGCAATAATATGATATGGAGATTCAACCCATGAGGTTGGTATGAGGGAAGACCCTCACTCGAACGATAACTAAAACACTAGCTAAAGTAGGACCCGAGCTCACCGTGCAACAATACCAACTAGAGGATGTTTTCCTAGGAGAGTGGTATGACGACATCATTTACTATCTACTGAACAACAAGTTCCCACCCTAGCTACAAGGAACATAAAAATGAGCTTTGAGGTTGAAAAGCAACAGTTATATGCTACAAGGATCTATATTGTACAAGTGGAACCATGAAGGAATATATCTTAGATGCCTAGGAAAAGAGGAAGTAGCTAGGGTATTGAGGGAATTTCATGATAAATTCTACACTGGCCACGGATCCGGTCCTTCAAATGCCCACCAAAATTTGTAGGCTGGGAACTACTAGCCGACGGTGTTTAAGGATGTGCACAACCATGTTAGGACTTGTCACATTTTCCAAGTTGCTGCTACCAAAGAGAGAAATGGTATTGTCCTGTTGCAACCTGTCCTGTAGGTAAGGCCATTCACTCAATGGGGCCTCAACTTCATCAGTCTGATAAGCCCCCCATCCTCTGTAGACCACAGGTACATTCTAACCATGTTTAATTATTGTACTAGATGGACATAAGCAATAGAATGTAGGCAATGTACTACTGAGGTAGTTGTGAATTTTCCTGAAAGTTTTATTTTGAATCATTTTGGTTGCCCCTATGCCCTCATGTGTGATAATGGCCTTTCCTTTTCATTGCTTAATTTTGCTAGTTTGTCCTTTGATTATGGGATTGCATTGAAATTCCCATCCAACTATTATCCTCAGGGAAACAACCTAGCTAAATCAACGAATAAAAACTTGATAACTATGATAAAAAAGTTGCTTGATAGAAACCCCAAAGACTGGCACACCCAACTATTTTTTTCCCTCTAAGCAGATTGTATATGCCATAAGGCTTCTCTGGGTGATTCCCCATTCCATCTTGTCTACAGTCTAGAACTTTTCTTTCCTATCCATCTTAAGATTCCCACCCTCTAGTTTCTTAACACTTACTATGAGGAGGGGGACCGTCAAGAAGCCCGCTTAGCCGAGTTGTTGTACCTAGAAGAAGTATGTGACTGGGCAATTGAAATTTTCGCCAAGCACCAGGGCGTAGTTAAAAGATGGTTTGATAGATGAGCCAAAGTCAAGGCCTTTAGAATTGTTGATTTAGTCCTTTTTTGGGACAAGGCCCATGGAAAGAAAGGGGGACATGACAAATTCAAAAAGCTTTGGCTTGGCCCCTTTCAGATCTCATAAATTTTAGGAGATAATGCCTTTCACCTCAAGACACTCACTGGAGAGGACATCCCATTGCTTGTCAACGGGTAGCACCTCAAACATTATTTTTTTGCCTAAGCTTTTCAAGCTCATCCTTATATATATTTGTACATAAGTTAGCTTAGGTTTCCTTTGTTTTGCTGCTATGCCTTCACTTCATTTTTTATCGCTTTCTTGGCTGCTTTTGTTCTTGTTGAGGGTGTGTCCCTTTGTTCTTGATGCGACAGTCGTGCTTGGCATATCAAATGACCTACCTTGTTGTCCACTCTTATTTTTTCTTTGGACAAATATTCATTCGTAACTGTTGATTCTTTATTGCTTCTATGAAGTGGTTTCCATCTTTGAACTTTGACTTGACCTAGGACAAAACCATTAGTTGAATCTGTTTACACTTATCTCAGATCATGCATGACAATACACTTCATTTCTGAGGATTTGTATGATGCTTGTTATGATGTCTTAGTAAGTGAAAATCTTGAATTTGTTCCAGTGACCACTGTGATTTCAAACCCACGGTAAGCCTTGATGCTTATGTAGTTGAGCAAAAGAAAAGTAATAAAGGAAAATATCATGGAAAAGAAAGAAAAGAAAAGAAATTATTAGAATAAGCAACTGTGTGGGTGTGCAAGCAACTCTATCGAGGCTATGGATGGACGGATGGAAATAGAGAAATGTTCATGGGATCATAGCGACAACTCTGTCAAGGCTATGGATGCTTGACTGGTAGTGGAGCAATGTCCAGGTTACTTTTGGGGTTAGATGGTTTATGTAGCTTTCCCTAAATGATTAATAGTTGTTTGTTATGGTCTCTGAAAAAAGGAAATGAACTCACCATGCACACACTTGTGAGATACTCCAGTGACTTGATTCAACTAAGGATTTCATCATCCTTCAAGTTTCTTAGTTCATCCTTGGAAACTGCCTTCTGGTCTACAAAACCAGGGATTCTGGGTTCTGAATGAACGTTTACCCTTAAAAAGCTTAGGAGAATTCTCCTAGAAGACTCATGATTTGTTGTGCTTATAGCACACAAGCCCCATTCAAAATGGGGACCCCCTCTTTTTATCTTTTCCTAGTTTTGTGTGCCCCTAAATTTTGAGTTCCAAGTGGTCAAGAAGTCCCAAAGTCATCCTTTTTAGTTGACCAAAGTTCACCACCCAAGAAATTTCCAAGTTCTTGGCCTTTGCAGGGTTTCCTTGATAGGTTTCCATTAAATTTTAAAGTTGGCATCCTTTGGCTCCTGTGGGTCCACCCTTGCGGGTTTCCCCTTGCGTGTCATTTCCTTCACCTTGACGTTTCATCAACGGCCAACACGGGATGTCCACCCACATGGCAGATCCTGCATCCTCTGTGGCCGCCCTATTTCACCACCCAACCAAGGGCAACGCCTGAGGTTCCATCCACCTTGCGGGTCCTGACTTTCCCACCATCGCTCTTTCAAAACCCGCGCCCAGCTACCCTGCCAGCTGTCATACAAGCAATTAATGTGAGTCATTAATGCAAAATTTTTGATAAATAGGAAGGCTAACCTGTCATTTTCACTAACAAAAGTAATAATTTTTCAGAGCCCAGATAGTCGCCGCCTCCTCCATGCCCACATGACCTCCTGGATGATTTCAAGCTCAACTTTCATCAATTTCTTTGGGATTCCCAGGTATGTTTGTCATTGCTAGCATGCAAATGTCTCTTTAAGTCAAGTTTCTAAATTTAACTAAAAATCTTAAGGTAAACTTTAAAAACCCTCTGGTTGGTCGATTAAAAATCTAATTCCGCACCAACCCATTTAAACAATCCCTCAAAATCCATCAAACTCGGCCTATAAGGGCCATGCAGAACTTTACCTCCCTGCGACTGTTATTCGCCAGAGCCATGAAACCCTTGTGGCCCGCAAGTTGTCTGATGCCGCCACTTGAGGTGAACTTTGAATGCATGAAACTTGAGCATTGCAACCCTGTAGGTCTGTCCTTGCAGACTTTTGCATGCAGGAGAGTGCCACCCCATCGCTTCCCTAGAAAATTCAAACGAAGAAAAAACCTAAGTGAAAGCTCAAAGCCTGAGACCCTTGCAGCTTCACTTTTGCAAGCTGCCACATGCGTGTGGAACATCCCTTACTATCATTCTTGAATAGTTGTCCTATGCCAGCTTCCTGCCTCATAGGTTCCACCGAGCATAATGCCATTGAAATGCCAAATTCAAGTCTCCTCCGACAGACTGTTAAATGCGGGTTGATGTCTGCTCTCTGCCATCATTTTTGACGACCTTTACTAGTAGCGAACCTCTTTCCTCTTATGCCTTCTAGAGCCCTCACTTCTTGGTTTTTCCTCAAGCTCTTGGAATAAAATTTTAATTCTTAATCCTTTGTGGGTCGAACCTTGTGAGGGTCTATCTGTGGACCACCCCGCCCTCACCACCGTTCAAAATAGCTAAGAAACCCCGTTGGTCTACCCTACGAATTTTGACCTCATCGTCTCCCTTCGAACCCCTTGTCATGAAAATGATTAAGTTTAAATAAATTGCAAGCATTCCTTTGTAGGTCACCGCCTACATCCTGTTGTGATCTGATTTCCACTCGCCAGCAGCCATGCCCTACCTTCCTTCCGCATTGTGGAGCCCAAATCTTCCTCCATCATCTAATTCCCTCCCAGTAAAATGAAATAGCTAATGCCAGGTCCTTTTGAGGACCCACTGGTGTAGAATACCTCCTTTCGGTTGTCGTCCTCTCTTCACCATCCTTGAATGGTCATCACCCAGCGACCTCCCACTGGTCCTTACCTGCAAACTTCTAAACAACTAAAACAAAAGGGACATTGCCCATGTAGCCCAAGTTGCTTATAGACCCTACCATGTGGGATTCTCATTGTGGATTTCCATCTTGTGACCATTGTTTCTCAATGATAAACCTTCAAACATCTGTGATACACCTTGCTTCCGCATGACTTGCACCCGCATGAGCAAAGCAACCATTTAAATTCTTCTAGAGACCTCATAGATGATTACCCAATGTGACCAAATGCCTTGGATCCTTGACTGGCCTCGAAACTACAAATGCAGAATCTTGAGTGTGGGTGGTCATCTACGGGTGGTCATGCCCTCAATGTCGTTCCCCTTCTACCTCCTCTTGATGGCTGCTAGCCCAAGGAAACCCCCATCCCTGGGCTTGCAATCCTTGAAATTGGCCCAAATGAATGCCAAATGATGAACATTAATGAATTTTATAATCTTTAGAAGATAAATTACTGGATCTAACTTCATTTGCAGGATTTCACTAACGCCTCCTTGATTTTTTATGTGAATATGCTCACTCCACCCTTGCTTACATGATTTATGGAATCTATTGTGGGAACATCGGGGCAATCTGTAGAGAAGGAGAAAGGGAAGAAAACTACCAAAGAACTAAGGGGAAAAGAAGAGAAAGATCAGATGAAGTATCAGTTCCACGGGGTGGAAATCACCTCGAAGGTTACCTCTATGTGGGATTCAGTATCAGATACCAACTTGGGACATGTGGATATAGATGAATTCTAATGAAGAATCACAAGCAACCCCATCACTGAGAATGCACAGAAGATTCAAAAGAGTTGCCTAGCTAAGGCAACCATTTTCCCATCTGCTCTTGTAGCTCCAAAGCTTGTGATGGCATGCAAAGAGTGCTACCATAGTGGAAACATAAAAATTATAGATCATGAGGGCAGGGTGTTGGAAAACTTGTCTGCTTGGTCCATAGGTGAAACTATCTATATCCCTACATTTGACCCCATGGAGGAAATAAAGAAGGGATACGTTGAGAAAATGTGGACAGAAGACCCCCTAGAATGTAAGAAGCTAATCAACCAACATTGGTTGAAAGAGAAGAGGGGTAGTGCTACTAAGGTACCACAAGAACTTTTTAGAAGTGCCTTCCATGAAGAATACCATGATCTGGTTACTCTATTAAGTAGAGTAATGGGCCTCCCTAGCGCTGCCTTCTTTCAAGAATGAATTGTTGGCAAGAGACACTGTGAATGATTTTTGGTGTTGTCATTGATGGCGACCCTAGTCGGTGACAGATCCACATAACATCATTTTCTTATTCCAGCAGTCAAATTGAGGACAATCAGGAAAAATAGAGCATCCGACAGTTTGGTGATCATTGATTCACTTACAGATTTCTAGTTGCTATTTTGAGTTGTGGACCTCATGGGAGGTTCTTTCGTACATCTAAGGTGTTGTCCGAAAATATTAGTGCCTCATATTAAGTCTTGTGTGAGTCTAGAGATCCGATTGGTACTTCTTTGTTTATCAGTATTTTGGGGCCAACTCAGTTGATGTAATGTGTTGCGGATATTCAAGAAATGTTTGTTTCAATATTTTTGTGTTTTCTCATCTTGTTTTGGGTCTGAGCTAAGTTGTGGCTGACCATTGTGGATGTGCATTGCATAACTCTTATGATTTGAGATGATAGTTGCTAATATTTTCAAGTCTTATTTGGAGCTGACATGTGATTAAATTTCTAGTCGCGGATATATATATGATCTCTTATATCATTTTTATATGTATGTATGGTGTGTCGATGTGTATTGCAAATACCAAAAGAGTGTTGGAGTGATTTTATGCACAGTTTCACTTGCACATAAGGATTTTGTGAAGCAAGTTAGAGCAGAGCAGAGCAGAAGTTCTGTCTCAGTCAGAAGGACAGAAGATTGACATCTGACCCTAACCAGAAATGTAATCAAGCATTTGTAGATGATATTCTTTCAGTTCATTCTTTTGGATCTAATATGAATCTCTGTAAGGTAGTGAGCCTTCTTATTTTGAGTAGTGAGCTCTAGGAAGTGTGCCTAAATGCAAGTGCATTCCCATCTGTAATCTTTCTTTTGGGTATACTCAAATTATATTGTGGATTGGCCATCCACCGTGGTTTTTCCCCTAATAGGGTTTCCATGTACAAATCCTTGTGTTATGGTGTTGTGGTTGTTTGCTTTTTGTTTCTACATATTACTTTTGATTAAATGTTCTAAGTGGATTAAGGATTAGAATAATAAAGTTAATTTTTGCAGAACACTGATTACCCCCCTCTTAGTGTTGCTTGTTTCCAACAATTGGTATTAGAGCTAGTTCCTTGAAAGAAGTCTAACAGCTTGGGAAGATCTTGGAAATTGTTTTCAATGGATACAAGTAGTCTTCAACAAAAACTTATGGTGGCCTTGGATGATCTTGACTAGTCAAAATCTAAGAACTGGGAACTGCAAGAAAATCTTGAAAATGCAAAAAAAAATCATACAGTCATTGAAAGACAAAATCAATGATTCAAGGGAGAAAAGAAAGGAATTATGTGATTAGATCACACAGAAGAACAAGAGCATGGAATATGAACAACTCACTCATTCCTTAAAGGAGAAAACAAAAGAGTGAAAAAATTTCCAAAGAAAATGCTGCCCTGAAGTGTGAGATGGAGTCTATCATGATGAAAATGACCAAGGAGTTTGATGATAGAAAGAAAAATGAACAAAGTCTTGCTCAATATTTGAAAGAAAAATTTGAAAAATGCAACTGATTAGAGAATGAATTGGAACAATCTAAAAACAATGAGGAAGTGCTTGAAAAACAACTTGATGATCTCAGAGATGAACTTACTGCTGCAAGTGAGTACAAGGAGAAATTCAAAGTCAGTTCATCCAAGCTTGATGAATTGATCAAAATTCAGAGGACTAATGGTGACAAGCAAGGTCTTTGATATGAAGGAGAAATTTCTAGATCTAGACAAAAGAAATCCAGACAAGGGAGATTCTAACAAGGAAGTCAAATGAATGGAGCCAGAAGAAATCCGGTGAGACAACCAAATGCTCAGAGACTCAATGGTTACTATTTTGCTTGCAACAAAATTGGTCATATGGATTTTTAGTGCAGAAGTAGGATGAATCCAAGTGGACCATCATTCTCAAGTCATTTATTTAATTTCTATTGTGTGTGTGTCGATTGTGGAGAAATCTAACGTCAACACAAACCTTAATGAGATGGTTTACATTCAAAGTTTGAAGCAAGTAAAACTACTCTATTCATAATACAATCAAATCTTTCAAAAAAGTATCATTGTCCTCTATTTCTAGGGATTTATTAAACCATTTGGCCCTCATATTTCTATGGGCACAATGGTTGTTAAAATGAATACCTAGAAAATGAGATTTTATGCTTAATATGCAAGCTAAGATGATTCCTACGTGCAAATGTGTGCTAGAAGAATTAGTGGTATGCTTCTAAATGAAACAAGACGATGGACATGATGATGAATACAATGATAAATGAAGGATGATGTTGATGATGAATGAACAAGTGGAGATGAGTGAGATGATATGAAACTATAATGAACTATCCATGATTATGCATATGATCAAATGCAAACATAAAACAAACTAACCTAAAATGTAACTATGATGTAATGGGGATGATAAAATGTAACTATGAAGCAATTAATTAATCTAAGATGAGAATGCAAAGTAACACATGATATGAAAACTAAGTATAAGACTCCATGAAAGCTCCAAGCTCCTAAGATAAACCTGCATAGTAACTTTTCTCAAATTATGGATGATAAATGCTAAGGCAAGAGGGTGTATTTATAGGGTTTCTCAAGCATTTTGTGAGGTGGCACCTATCAATAGTCTAGATTCAAAGGAGAAATAATAGACGGTGGAGATGAAAGTAATCAGGATGTTGTCCCCTTGACAAAGGACAACATGCCATGTGTGTGGAGAGAATCCTTTGACCAATTGGAAACATGCCAAATGTATGGGATTCCCAAGTGTGTGAAACAAAGACCCATGTGCTCCAAATTTGTTGGAAGTGTGGGGGAATAAAGCCATGTGATTTTTCTCATTGGTGGAAGTGTGTGAGGATAATTCTAATTAATAATTAGGCTTATTTATTTTCATGTGACCTTTATGAGGTGGCACACAAAAATTTATAGAAATGTGCTCTAATTCTTAATCAGGATTAAGGAAGGTTAATTAAATAAACACGTTTAGGGTATTTTGTTTATTTAATTATTTAGAAGAATGTGATTTTGGAGAATTAAAAGGAAAGTGAACAATATAAATAAAGACCTTATTTATATGTAGTTGAAGTATTAATCAAATAGGTTGTATTTAATTAATTGAATATGATGATCATTTTTAGGTGTATACAACTATAAGTATGGTCATAAGTCAAGTGAATGCAAAGTTGTGATGAATAACTTTCATAGAGATGTCAGATGTTATGCATGCAATAGATTTGGGCATATTGCTAACCAATGAAAATCAAGGAAAAATCAATGGAACAATTTGTTTGATTAGAGAAATGTTGTGTGCTACAAATGCAACAAATTTGGGCATATTGCTAGATTTTGTTAGAACATAAGAGGTCCGGTAAGACAAGATACACAACAAGATGTCAAAGGAAAAGGGAAAGTCACTAAAGATGTGATCAGAAGGAAAATGCAGAAGAAATGGGTGAAAAAGATTCTGTCTATCGAAGGAAATGTGCCAACACCAAAATCTACTTTTGGTAATTCCTCTGGGAATTAGTTTTAGGCCTTTGGCCTAGGGGGAGCTGTCAAGAAAATTCTTCAACCCCCTGAAGGAAAATGATACTAGAATGTGGACCAGTCCAGTAGGAGGATCAATGCTTTTTAGATGTTGTGTAATCAAATTAGAGCCAGTATTGTAAAGTTTTGGAGATTTGCAGGAGAATTATTTGTCTTAGTGCCTAAAATTAGAGTAACCGAATGAACTAGGGTTAAGGAATTTATTACGACAAAAAGGGTTAGTTGTGTGAGTGATAAAAAGGTATTTTTATCCTTCATTTGTCACTTTTCATTTTGAAGGAAAGTAGTTTGAAGAGCCCTGGAGTAAACTTGTTGAATTGAGAAGAGATTCAAAGCGAGGAGAAGAATCTGCGAAAGAACTCCTATCCGATGAAAAGGTTTTTTTTTTTTAAATCCTATGAATTTGTGAACTTGCAATCATCGCCACTCCGTTGGTAGTAGAGGTCAAGGATAGACCCCATTCTAAGTTTAAATGGAACCCTTACAAGTTTGTTGAGACCGAGCCCTTAGGAGCATTTTCATCTGTGTTTTACGGAGTTATGCACACTGAGGATAGTAGGGCATATATTCATGTGAACATTGAAGAGTTAGGAACCTCTCAAATAATGAATATGTACTCACATTGTATATTTGGAGAAGCTTTTATTGTAAAACTAGAATTTCAAACCCTAGAAGAGAAGAAGATTGCGTAGTTTGCAATATTTCCCGTATTTGAGGAAAATGAATGGGTGAGATAAATTTTGAGCCGTGTTCATGACGAGTTCATGTGGCTAAATATACCCTTGAAAATCACAAAAGAGGCTATATGTGGAGTAACAGGTTTGAATTCCATCGGGAGACTTCTAGTCTTGAAATCCATGAAGGATGACAAGGTTACTGAGGCAACTGGTGCACAATGGGATAGAAGGGTAATGACAATAGAAGACACTGTTGAAGTGGATGTGAAATTGGCATCAATGGTCATTGGTTATAAGATATACCATTCTATCTCGTACAATTTTGTATCTAGTACGACCATCTATGCAACTTATGAAATGGTAAAGCAGAATGCAAAGTATGACTTGTGTGAGCTGCTCAAAAGTCAGTTGTTGGAAAATTTGAGCAAAATCAAGAAAGATAAGAAGAATACTTTCAAATATGGTAATCTGCTATTGTGCTTATTTTTCTATTTCATGAATGAAGTTCCGGGCATTGGAAAAGTTCATTGGCAAACTGATGAGCCTATAGCTATTCAGATAAGGAACAAGTTGTTTGGAATGGGTGACTATCAAGTCAGGAACACTACCCTATGGGGTTAATTCAAAAATTTCTAGGATATGATGCATGCCAAGGAAAGAATTCCCACTTCAATTGTGGAACAGTACAAAGATACTATCTGCTTCATGGTGAATATTGACCAATGTCATATGGAAGTTGTTGATCCCAGAACAATGTGGATCATGCCAATGGGGTACGAAGTAGAGGAATTTTTTTTGAAGATGTATGCAGAACACTTGCTAAATTCACCTTTGGATCCAGGAGAAGAGAGGTTTGGAACATATGTAGAGAAAAGTATGCAGGTTCATGAGGAATTGAGAAAACTGATGTTAATCAGGAGAGTAAGAAAAGAAACAGAAGTTTTTGCAGAAAGGATGGGCTTACTTGTAGAAGCCTTGAGAGAAGCAAGGAGAGATGAGGCAGAAGCAACATAAGTAAAAGAAAAAATAGAGTCTGCTAGTCCTAGTGCATCCTCTTCCTATAGTAGATCAACAAGGAGTTCCCCTGTAGCAATGCCAGCTCAAGACAAGCCTTCCAGTAAAAGGAAGAAGAATAAAAGTACAAGAACATATAAGCATATTTCAAAAGATGAGGAAACAGAATCAGAAGAAGTTTTAAAAGAAGTAAGAGCTACCAGAACTCAGGCTGTCGATTTAAACAAAAGAAAATCTTCCAGCAAAGAAGAACAGGTGAAGAAGGCTAAAGTTGATAAACCTGGTATGTCTGTTGATGAAGTTGTGAATGCAGTTGTCAATGACGGTAATATCAAGCCCATCTATGAATTGTATGAAAATTTTAATGAATCTGGTGAGAGAACTCTAGAAGAGGCTACAATAAAACATATGAACATCTTTAATAAAGTTTTTGTTGAGATTATGTCTGGCCTACCCAAGAATCTTTATGATACTTTGGAGTTGAGAAGGTTAAGTTCTAGAACAAAAGAAGAGAATCTAAGGAAGAGAATTCTTGCAGATTTGTGTCTAGAAATTTCAATTGAAGAGATGGATTCACTCCTTGAAAAAGCCAAAAAGGAATTTAAGAGCAAGACAAGGGTGAACTCCTGATTGGTGAAACTGATGTTGTTGTTGGTGAAACTAAGGAAATTATGGAAGAATTTCTATCAAAGAATAATATTAACATTGAGGAAATAGTTACTGAAAATGTTCCAGAAAATGAGGCAATGAATGAGAAGCTAAATGTAAATGAAGAAGAGAATGTGAATGAGGAGAATATGAATGTATTTGTTCCTCCAGAAGTTGAGGATATTTTGATTTCTCCTAATGTGGAAAATATAGAGACACCTATGGAAATTGAGGTTCCTAAGGTATTAGCTGAGGAGAAGGTGGTGCCAAATGAAAAGGTTGAGGCACTTAAAGTCAATCTGGAATCAATCTCAGAAGAACCCAAGGCTGAAGGTGAAAAAGTTCAAGAAATCAGAATGGAGGCAAGAGACACTGCCAAGGCAGTGAAGAGATCTTTGATGGAGCAACATGAAGATTTTGATCCTGAATTGGATGAAAGTTCAATCAATCTATCTACAATGTCTCCAATTCAGATGATGAAGGTTGCATCAATTGCTCAAGCTAAGGCTAGTGAGAAGATTCTGAAGTCTCACATAGAGGATAGTGAATTGTTGAATCTTGCATCTAGAGTTCTACAACAATTAATGCCTACCCATGTCATGGATCCTTTAGGTTCCTCTTCTGGCGAGATAAAGAAGCTCATAAATGTTGTAAGTACTCAATTTGAGTCTCTTGAGAAATATGATGAGGATAAAGTGCAAAACGAGTTTAATAGGAAAAGACTTAGTCAGTTGAAGGAAGTGATTGCAAAAGATAAGATTTTGTTAGCTACCTGCATGAAAAACATTCAAGGTTCTATAGCTGAAGCTAGAAAATCCTAAAAGTCTTGTTTATCTCTATCTAAGTTTACTGAAGGTAATGAGAAAATGGTGAAGGATCTAGAAAATCAATTAGCTACCATTTCTACTACTTTTGATCCTTTAGCTGGTGATGTGGTTCAGCAAGAAGGTCAAGTAACAACCCTACTTGACAAAATAAGATGTTTAAAGAATGAAAATGATAGAATTGTTGGGAGAGTATGTGAACTCAAGGGACAAATTTTTCTGAAGATTGAGATAATGGTAAGTGCTTTGAAGGAAGAAAAAGTTGTTGTAACAGTTAGTGACCCAAAGAATCTTGAAACTACAGAGGCTCAATCCTATTTAATGTGTGGTCACATAACAGTTTTGGAAAGTATCAAAAAGGTTTGTGATGACAATTTAAGAGTACTGAAGAAAAATTTTGCAGATATTTTCAAACTTTTGTAAATTACAAGTTCTTGCCTGTATAGTTTTGGAATTTTATTTCAATTTCCCTAGTTTTTTCCATTGATGTCAAAGGGGGAGAAGTGTACAGTGAAAAATGTATAGACATCATAGGGGGAGTTTTTTTTCCCAAGATTGAAGTTTCTTTTTGAAGTTTTGTAATGGCAGTGTAACTCATGTTGGTTTTTGATCCGACACTTAGTCATTTTTCACTAAGTGTTGCCATCAATGCCAAAGGGGGAGATTATTGGAAAGAGACACTGTGAATTATTTTTGGTGCTTTCATTGATGGAAACCCTAGTCGGTGACAAATCTGCATAACATCATTTGCTTATACTGGAATTCAGATTGAGGATAGTCAGGAAAAACAAAGCATTTGGTGGTTTGGTGATCATCAATTCACTTACAAATTTCTAGTTGTTATTTTGAGTTGTGCAACTCATGGGAGGTTTTTTCGTACATCTAAGGTGTTGTCTGGAAATCTTAGTGCCTCGTATTAAGTCTTGTGTGAGTATGGAGATCTGGTTGATACTTCTTTGTTTATTAGTATTTTGGGGCCGACTTAGTTGATGTAATGTGTTGCGGATATTTAGGAAATGTTCAAGTTTGAATATTTTTGTGTTTTCTCATCTTTTTTTGGGTATGAGCTAAGTTGTGGCCGACCGTTGTGGATGCGCATTGCATAACTCTTATGATTTGAGCTAACATGTTGCGATTAAATTTCTAGTCACAGATATATATATATATATATATGATCTCTTATATCATTTTGATATGTATGTGTGGTGTGTCGATGTGTATTGCAAATACCAAAAGAGTGTTGGAGGGATTTTATGCACAGTTTCACTTGCACATAAAGATTTTGTGAAGTGAGTCAGAGTAGAGCAAAACAAAAGTTCTATATCAGTCAGAAAGACAAAAGATTAACATTTGAGCCTAACCAAAACTATAATCAAGCATTTGTAGATTCTATTCTTTTAGTTCATTCTTTTGGATCTAACCCAAATCTTTGTAAGGAAGTGAGCCTTCTTATTTTGAGCAATGAGCTCTTGAAAATGTGCTTGAATGCAAGTGCATTCCCATTTTGTAATCTTTCTTTTGGGTATACTCAAATTATATTGTGGATTGGCCATCCACTATGGTTCTTCCCCTAACAAGGTTTCCACGTAAAAATCCTTGTGTTATGGTGTTGTGGTTGTTTTCTTTCTGTTTCTGCATATTACTTTTGATTGAATGTTCTAAATGGATTAAGGATCATAATAATAAAGTTAATTTTTGCAGAACACTAATTCACCCCCCTCTCAGTGTTGCTTATTTCCAACATGAATGTTTTATTTCATCGAGGAGATCATTCATGGAAAAGAAAAGTTCCATTGGTCCAAGATCATCAGCAAAAACTTGCATGCACAGTTCATGGTTGTAAAGAAGACATCCCAATTTTACATGACCTCCTACCTAGTATACCTACTAGCAGAGGAATTCCCATACAAAAGCCTCTTTGTTGCACGAAACTCAGATCCAGGAAGCAAAGAACTCAAGGTATATGATTGATACCTACAATTGCAATATAGGAACTTCAAAAGAGAATATTAGAGGGTGAACGATTCCTTTATTGGGCATATCATTAGACTCCTTGGAGGTGATTCTCATAGAAGAGTCTCGCACAACACTTTAGCATTTATTCAGAGGTTCAAGTTCCTATTCATTCAGTTCCCAAAATTCACATATATTAGAATGGAGGATTTCTCCAAAAGACCTTACAAAATGCCCTGATACCCTAATGATCAGATGATTATATTCGAGGTCTCCCGACAGATACAAAATGATCACACTCTATTGAGTGATAAACACCAGGAAGGGATCCCCTATCCCCTCAATTTTGGGCAAGGAATGTATGCCATACCCGCTGCCTAGTGTGTAGAATATTCAGAAAAAGAGAGTGGAGTACCATCTGGACCTCCACACAGCTCAACCAAGGATGGACCCCTATGGAAAACTAAATAAATTGGTTGGGAAGTAGTATGCTCATCTACCCCACATAGAAGATTTCTGGGCCAACTGCAAAGATGACAAGGAGGTGAGAATGTGGCATTATATGAGGATAATGACCCAATTTGTGCAGTCAATCAACTTGTTCCTGGTGCCTGACCAGATTATGGAGGACACCATCCTTGATGAAATATTTTATGTTGTGACTAAATTTCCATTGCCACTAATTGATTGGGATGAGGAGTAGGTCAATGACCTTGAAATTTTAACACAACCCATAGAGAATAGAACAAGGCAGTGGTTGGATGCTCAAATCACCCAACTTAAGGCACAGGGTGTTGTATTGACATACGAAGAGCCCATAGATGAGCCCAAAAGTGAAAGAGATAGTTGAGTAGTTGCTGCCCCAACTGGAGAAACTCCTAAGTCCCCTCTAAAAACAAGGTCATGAAAAAGAAAAGACGTGTTTGAGCATCAGCCAAAACACAAAGTTTATACATGAAAGAGCTTAGAGGGAGAATCCTCAAAGGTAGCTAAGAATTCAGAGGATTATGTGAAATGACAACCATTGTGGATGATCCACAACATGAGGGAGAAGAAGAGGCTGAGCAACCACAATCACCACCTTCTACCTCTACTCCCACCATCATTGCTACCATTGCCACTCCCCCACCTCCTATATCTTAGGCACTGCCTGTTTCCTCTCTACCTACTATGGACATTTCTTTCCACCTTGCTTCCACTTCACCAATGGCCCCAATTATGGTATTGGATTCCTCTTTGAACATGACATCTTCGATGTTGTCTGCCTCGCTGCCCCATCCATTGCCTACTCTTTCTACCACAATGCCTTCAGTTGACACAACCACTATGCCTCCTCTCACCTTGCTTGAAGCATTTTCCAAGTATGTGCAAGGAATACCCATTGAGCTTTCTGGGGTGATAATGAACCCCACCATCAAAGCGGTGATGGCCTAAATTGTTGTTGGCCTGCCTATTACTCCACTACATATAGAGCCACCAAAAATGGAGGCTACTATGCAGATATCAAAAGAAATGGAGGAACCAGAAGACCCTTTTAAGGATGACTACTTCGAACATCCAGAGGTCCGAGTGGACATAAGTCTGGATCAGGTGGTGACTGATGAGGAAAAGTCACAATTTTTAGACGAGGACATTGAATCCCTCAATGCTAAGTACATAATAGAGACCTCAAATCAAGAGATCAAAGAGGAACTGTCCTAGTACCTCAAGGATATAGGAGAAGAGATGGAATCTGAAAGGAAACCTCCAGAAGAAGACACTGAAGTCAACGTGGAGACATTCGAAGAGCCTCCACTAGTCGGGCAAGATAAAGGCCCTATTTAAAAGGAAGAGTTACTTCCTAAGAAAGAAGAAGGAGAGAAAAGAGAAAAGAAAGAAGAAGATGCTCCAAAGGAGGGCTCTGAGCTAGAACATCATGAAGAGCTCAAGAAGGAAACATAAAGAGTGCCTCAAATGAAACTATCACTAAGGAGAACATAGCTGTCACTGAGTTAGAAAGGGAAAAGACCATGCATATTGAAGACTTGTATGAGGAAGAAGAAAGAACCAAACGAGAAGCCCCAAGCCATGAAGAGAAATGACCCCAACAAGAGTAGAGAGAGGAGGGTGATCATGAATCACCAAAATGGGAAACTCAAATGCCTGATTGGCTGGAGAAGCAGTTGCAAAAGAAATCCCCTACCCTCGTCGACCCCAAGACTAAACTCGAGCCTATATTGGCCAAAGCACAAACAAATACAAAGAAAGAAAAGAATCCAAGGGTTCATTCTTGTATCATTGTAGATGCATCCGGATTGAGAATGGTATAGATAGCCACCATGGTGACAAACAAAGGAGAAGAGGTCAGCTACAATATTTCTACCATCAACTTGGGCCCTAATACAAGAGAGTAGAAAATCAATGAATTTCAGGGATCAATGGCTACCATCATGCAACAAATGCATAAGGATCAGTCCTCCAAGGAGGAACTGAAGGCACAAGTGGTGGACCTCAGCACCTATATTCAACAATGGACATCTCTGGAGGAAGAACCTCCAACAACATCTTCTACACCCTCGCTCGTCTCCCAGGAAGAACTCACCAAGATAGAAAAAATGAAGAATTGGACCAAGGCTACTACAGATTAGTTTTGACAAGTGCTATACAATGGTAACATGGGTATAGGCCATGTTGTCTGAATGGCCAAAAAATTTTGAGATGTGTAGAGGTAGCTAGAGGGTACAAAAAATTTATGCCATCGATTCCCCGAGCTACAGGATCACCTATCCTAAGCTTGAGGCTATTTTTAAAATGTGTGAGAAGACATGGGAGAAGGAGCTAGCCCTTGTGAAGGATGATCACTAGCTGATAGAAACATGGAAAATGGGCCTGGATCACAGGAGGGACATCTTGGAGAGAGTGTTGAATGAAGTTGAGCTCGACCTTGAATGGGTCAAGGAGCACAAGACAGACAGTGAGGATTACTTGAAGTTGATAACAGACTACGATATGCCTGCTGTGGAGCTGGATCCAAAGAAGATTAGGCCATACTTCCACAAGAAGATGGAGCAAGGGGTAGCAAACTCACTAACTTCTAATTTCATGAATTTTTCTACTAGAGAATTCGTCTAGTCCGAATAGGAAATTAAGGACACACCAAAGTGCACAAGTAACTGGGAACAAATCACTAGCAGATCTAAGAAGTTGACCTTCCAATTTCTTCAATTTGATATCATGGAGTGGAATAAGCTTCAAGCGTTGATTGGGAAATTTGTGGAGTATGCCACTCTTTAGAAAAATGAAGGAAAACCAATGATATATGATGAGCTGAGAAAAGAAGGCAGTCACTAGAGGAAAAAACTGCTAGAGTGTTAGGGCACTATAGGAAAAAATAGGAATGAGACAAAATTGTATTTTTATATTAGTATATTTTTAGGGTAGGTGAAACCCTAATGTAAAATGATTCTTGGCCACACAATGAGAGTAAATCTTGGCCATTTATTTCATTTTTGGAAAACTATAAATAGGGGGTTCTCCTCTCATTTTCAAAGAGAGAGTTGAGTTGTTTTAAAGACATGTTGCAAAAAATTTAATAGAATTTCATTGCTTTTGGTGGATTCTTGTGTTTCTCACATGTTGCATGATTCATCTTCTCATATTTCATAGATTTATATAGATTTAGTTCATTGTTCTAAGTGCTTTCAAGTAGCTTTTAGTAGTTTAGTTTATGTTGTCCATTGATATTGAATAATGCTATGGGGTTGATGGTTTCCATTTTCATGCTTTTTGTTGGTTATTGATGATAAAAAATAGTATAAAGCTAGTCTAAACATAAATCCATTGCTACACTTAAAATTCATCTTTTATTCATGCTTGATGGTGAATGAATAGCTGAAAATCTACAGACCTTAGAAGATACACTAGTTTCATGAGACTGTATGATATTTGGTTAAGTGGAACTCAGTTATAGGAAGGTTTTCCACTGTAGCATCCTCCATTGTCACTATTCATCAATAGTTGTAGGTCTAGGAATTCTCACCTCCCTTTTCCCTTTTGATATTTCTTTGAAATAGTAGTTTAGGAAAGGTTCCAACATAATTGTAAATCAAAATCTAATGTTGAAAATGGAGTTTTAGACTGTTGTTTTGAACTTGCAGCAATAACATCTCACTTTCAGAATTTTATAAACTCCAGTTGAAGATCCAATCTGCTTCCAACTTAGCAATTGTCCATGCCCCTTGTGATTATCAGAAAATCACATCAATCCACTGAGTTGTTTTTACAAGTCATGACCTAACACCCGAGAGACCTTGGGGCAATTCTCTGCAACTTGTTTGTAGTAAGTTGTCTTTCGAGAGAGGTAGTGCACTTGTGCATTGCCTATGTTGAGAGGTGCAAAAACACCCATCAATAGTAACAATCCAAAAGAACACCATGAGGATACCAGAAATAATGGAGAAGAAGACAAGAATGAAGATGAAGGAAACAAAGATGAAGAGGGTAATGATGGAAAAGATGAAAAATACAAGGAGAAAGAAAAGAAAGACAAACCATCAAAAAATCCTCTAGAGAAGAATAAGAAGAGGAAAAGAAAGAAGAAAACAAGAAAGAAACATAATTTGGAAGAAGTGAAGAAGAATCCCCCTAGACCACTAAGCCATCAAATTCATCCAAAGAATCATCTGAAAGTACTCTTAACGGTCTACTAACAAGGAAAACAAGGATTCAACCTATCCTACCACCTTAGTTGATTCAACTTTTGTCATACCCAGGCTATGTGGATCTAAGTAAGATGTCACCCATAGAAAGGATAAAGATTTTTGGTACTTTTCTTAACTCTGGAACACAATAAATTGAACATAGCTATCAGAGAGGGACTTAATTAGTAAATGAAGCTATTAAAACTTTGTAGGAGATAGCCCTTAATTCCACAATTAATGATTCCTTAGGGCCTATTGAAAAATTAAAGTTCTTGGTTGATTTTTTCAAAGAATATACCTCTAGCCTCAAGATACGGACTAAGAAAGAGGAAGAGCCAATACTTCTAGAGAAAAGGTTATTGGTTCTATAGGATAAATGTGCAATCACACACAACAAGGTGTTGCAAATTCTGAAAGAGGTAAAGGGTTGTGAAGAGGAAGCCCATATACTATTTGTATATTGCAAGCAGTTTCCTGATGCCACTTGAGGCATTAAAGACTTAATGGACTCAATAGAGTCTCAACTTGCCAATGCCTTCAGAACCTACAAGATTGTAAATGATAGAAATTATACTGCTTGGACTTCTCTTGTAGACTTGCAGAGCAATTTTTTCACCTTACAAAGGCAGAAAGAAGAAGTAATGAGGCTCGTTGGAAAACTTGGATATTTGGCAATGTCTAGACACATTCTTATATCAAGTTCCTTACCAAATGCAGAGAAACTAGACAAGATGAATCTTAATCCATCCAACCTGGAAGGAGAAGAATGCTTAGTAGAACTGGAATCATTGTACAAAGCACTTGTCAGAGCAAAGCGGATTTGGGATTATGGAAAACCTACTTGGGAAGCTATTCTCAAGGAATTACATGGTGTCCCCAATTCCTATTAAATGTTTTTTTTTATTATTTTTTTACCCTTTTTCTTTGATGTCAAAGGGGGAGAAGGTTCTGTGTAAGGAGAAAATAATGTTGAGAATAATTTTTTGGTTTTAGAGAAGTTATGTGTTTTATGTATATCTAAAAGGGGGAGTTGAGTTCACACAATTTTGGTTTTTTGGAGTGTGAAGAAATTTTTTTTTTTGAAGCTTCATTTTTGGCACATGTTGTCATCAATGACAAAGGGGGAGATTGTTGAAAGAATGAAGAAGAAGCCCTCTTGTGTGTTGTCATTGATGCCAACATTGGTTTGTGACAATTTTTGTCCACCAAGTAAACTATGGTTATACTACTCTAATCTGGTAATCTGGTACACAATTGTTCATATCATATGATTGACCTATGTGGTTTTAATATGTTGGTCAAGACTATTAAATGCAGTTAAGGAAAAAAATTTAGTGATTTTAATTGAATGGGGTGAGAGATATAAATGATAGAACATCAACATATAGGCATTGTATATTCGTCTGGCCGACATGGTTAAGTGGTGTTCACTTTGTGGGTGATTAAATAGTTCTTTATTAGGTCTGGGCCGACCTAATTTATGTCTTGTATTTTTTTCTTTGAGTGTGAAAAGATATATTTATTTTGAGCCGAAAATCTATTTTGAATCAAGTATGTTTACATCTAATTAGGTTGACCTTAATTCATGTGTGTTGATGTAAGTTGGTATATATATGTATGAAACATTTTTGTATAAGAGAGACATAGACATAAGATGTATGTGTGATATGTGGCATGTAATAAGAAGTGATATGCAACAATATGATATTGTGTGAAGTTGTTGGTATTTATTGTGAACCTACAAATCGGTACAGGATTTTGTTTTCTAGAGCTTAATTAGAATTGAACTCAGCACACAAAAAGAGTATTTCATCAGTTCATCCTTTTGACAGTGAGCCACACTCTTTTTTAATCATTTCAAGCTGTGAGCCTTTCAAGGACAGTATGTCCTAGCAATGTGCCCTGTAATATCTTATAACTGGTTATAATATATTGTGAGCTAATCATCACCGTGATTTTTCCCATTCTGGGTTTTCCATGTAAAAATCCTAGTGTTCATGTGTCATGTGATGTTATGATTCCTTTCATGTTTTTGTTTACAATTGCAGCTAGATATGTTTTAATTATTGAATGGTTAGCAGTTAAATGGTTTAGCAGAATACTAATTCACCCCCCCTCAGTATTCTTGGTGTTCACCAAGTTTTACATAGAAAATACAAAAAGTAGAAAGTGCAAAAAGAACAATACTAGAAAGCTATTCTAGTACAAAAATGAAAAAGAAAGAGTGGGAAAAGATAACATTCTACCCGCGAAATCCAACTCTTCAGTTGTAACTCCAAATGGATGAATCAACACCTGTACACACGAGAACAGAAAAAAGTGTTGGGTTGTGTTTTGAGGTCTACCTCAGGAAAACCCCCATTTTGTTGTTCCCAACTCCATGGACAACTAGATATGCAATGATATAGAGAAATCGATAAAGAAGAAATAGGAAAGGCACTATCAAATAGGGTGAAAAGACAACTTGAATGCTACTCTATAAGACATAATGAAGTGAATAAATAACAAGAGAAATATCACCTTCCCTTCTGCTAGCACTCAAGGTCGAGAGGAAAAATGATGAGAGGTTATACGTTTCCAAGAGGATGGATATTTGTAGACCCTACAAAAACATTAATACTACAACAATAAGATGCTATGGAGTCCAAGAGGGGAGCTTGCAACAACTAGAAACAAGAGTGATCAAGAAGAGAGTGAGAATAATATTGAGAGAGTGAGAGTTTGCGTGAAGGAATGAGAAATCTGCATGGAGTGAAAGAAAGAGTTTGAATGCTTGAAACATAGGTAACTAGTTGTTTTTCATTGGTCAAGAGTTGAAAAAAGATGTTAGCTTCACAGCCAACTAGAAATGTAATGCCTCTGCAGGTTCCAGGGGTAGGAATCTTGTCAGGATGAAAGAAAAATGTGCAAACATCTATGTGGTGTGTGTTCGTCCCCAACAAAAAATCCTCCACTTATGCAAAAAGACAAGGCCACACATAAGAAATAAGCTAACGACAATGGGTTTGCATCATCACACTTATAATTTCTAAGGTAAGGGTAAATAAATGGGGAATTTTCCTAGGGTGGAAATTTTCAAAATTACATTTTACCCCCACTTTAGTGAGTATATGTGTCAGTTTGGATGTGAGCTAAAGTAGAAAGAGATTGAAGAGAATATACCAATAGCATCGAGGAAGAATATCTTTAACCTGGTGCAAATACACATGAAGAAAGAAGAGATGGCTCGATAGGTTCCCAATCCTACAAAGCTATCTAGACATGAAAGAGAGGAGGATCCATAGGTTCTCAGTCTTGCAAAGAAAGATGCGATCTCACCACAAACATTTTACAATCTAGAAAAAACATGTTGGGAAAAAAATCATAAGACACACAAGCCAACATGATAAGACATAACCTGATTAGATAGACACAAGACACATTCAATCAAATAAGCACACGGCTGCTACAAACCCATTGCAGAAAATTCATAGAAAAGAAGAGTCTAGTTGGGTTGCCCCCAAGCTAGATGCAAGGATATACGATGTCTGACATCAAGACATAGTAACATAAATATCAAATAAAAGACACTCAATTTTGCAAGACACCAGAGAATTCACTTCAAAAAAGCTTTCAAAGGGGGTTCCTTCAGCAGGAAACCCTTCAAGACACCAAGTGATCCATTCAAGGGAATGCTCCAATTGAAAGACACTACATTTTCCACAAGTTATTATGTCATCAAGGAATCCTTTTGAAAGATCCTTTCATCAAGGAATCTTTTGGAAAGAATGCTCCTTTTCAAAGGAAAGTTTTTAGACTTTCATTTTAGAAAAAGTGCTCCTTTTTCAAAGATAAGTTTTTAGACTCTTTTACATACATGACCCTTTTTTGAAAGAAAATTTCATCTAGGAATCCTGAGAGAATACAATGGTTTGGAAAATGATAGGATTCAATAAGGTATTCTTTTCTCAATGAGTTTATTTTAAAATTTTACAAGGAATCCTTTTTGAAAGAATTCACCAAATTAAAAATTAGAACATGGTAGCCCCCCCTTAGGATGGTGTGTGCTACATAGAGGAGCACAAGACATCCTAAGGAGAGAGAAATGAGAGGTGGATATTTTGTGGCATGTAACACGTGTTGAGATGTATTTGTGGTATTATATCACACACATGAGGGAAAACACATAAGAACCACAACATCAAGAAGAATATAGAGATGAAGGCATCAAGAGACAGAGGGACTTGAGAGTTTGGGGTCAGATCTATTCATAGATACAAATAGATATAATATGTTTATGAATGATCTATCATCAATCCAAAAAGTTTTTAGATCATGAAGAAGAGCACATGAAGACAAAAGAAAAATAAAATTTGGGTCAACATGAAAGAGGGCCTAAATGCCCCCAATGCTTTACATCATCCAAACAATTTCACGAAACATAAAAGAATGATGATACAAACACAAGAAGTGCACGATAAATTTTTTGTGCCTATATCCAAGCACCTAAAAGGGTAGTGAGGGTCCTCCAGGCAGAATCACAAACACAAAAAGACAATCACAGGGGAACATAAACACACACAAATCTATGCTACAGATAAAGAACATGTACCACCCTAGTCCTCATCAACCAACAAGTCATCTTGCTCCCAATCTAGATCATTATAAGGGGAGGGTAGATAGGCCTTCAAGGATGGGATAGTGTTGGTGTAATTTAAAGTGTTGTACCTTGTCCTAGGTCATGATTACACCTTAGTTAAGTTTACTTAGGGACCACATAGGAGGTAATTTTAGCATTTCCACTTTTGGTGGACTTCTCATGTTATTACTTTATCACATCCACCTTTTTTGGGTGATCCACCATTTGCAATGATTATCACATTATCACTTTTCCACTTTAGGTGGAGTGATATCTTTTCTCAGTTGTCTCATGTCATAAGATTATGACACTTTTCATAATCTTATTCCCTTCTATGTACTCACCTTGGCTATATAACCAAGGGGTCTCCTATGTACTTTTTCTCATTCTATTTGCATCATTGGTAGAATACAGTTTATTCTTGTTATATTGTTCTATCTCTCTTATGCTTGTGATTTCTATTAGGCCTCTAGATCTTGGGTGGCTACCTTCATATCCAATTCTTATAGATAGAAAGAGTGGTACCCTCCAACTCGCCTAAAACAAGGGCCAAGCAAGAAGGCCCCTCAAGGTGTTGTTCATTGAGCTCTTGTGTGGAAAAGTTCATCGATCTTGCAAAGATCAAAGATAGAGTCTAGATATCATCCACCGAATTAGACATGCACTTCACCAGAGTGTCATGTGTCAATTGGTTGAGAGAATAAGGAGGCATCTAAGAGAAACTACCAACCTCATCGAGAGGGACAGTGAAAAACTTTAGGGATGTAGGGGATGCCTCCATCACGAGGATAGATCAGGCCAAAACAGAACCAACTTTTGAATAAGGTGAACCCTTCTTATGACCTCCACTTGCAATGAGGCCATCCTCTAGCTCGCACTTCAATGGAGTATGCAAAATACCCATAGAAGAAGTGGAAGTAGAGGAGGAAGAAGACAAAGCCACAACAAACACCACCATTGTGTTCGACATGTCTATGGGTTGAGAGAATAGAGGGATTTCTAGGAGAGACATCAAGAGAGGAGGATCCACATAGGGAGTGATGAAAAATTGCACCCTTTTGGGGTGAGTCTCATCAAGACCCATTGAAGGAGCTAGAAGTAGAAAGAGATGATAGGAACCAACACATAAACAATAGAAGGCAGAAAAATGGAAGAGGATGCAGAGATAGATGCCACTGGATCCCCCTCCATCTTCTACAAGGTAGCATGTTCAGTAGCCACAACCTTTCACTTGCACTTGTGCTCACATGCAAGCCAATTACGTCGACTATGGGTGCTAGAAGAGACAGGAGATTGCTACTCAGCCATAGGAGTATCCTACACAACCATTTTTGGTGGAAGGATGGTCTCCTAGTTAGGAGCAGGAGGAGGAAGCACAAGAGCAGAAACAACTATAGGAGGAGAAACAGAAATTGATGCCTTGACAATGGGCCTCTTCCCATTTTCTACCTTAGGGGTAGGTGGAGGAATAGTAGGAGATTGAGACACAAGAGTAGCCCCATGAGGACCCTTCCCTTTCCCATAGACAATGGGTCTAGGAACCATGGAAAAAATAGGAAGCTCAAAGACTTGACGCTTCACCTTTCTCCATGCATGCACCATCACAGTTCCCATGCAAGGCATGGGAGTGAGAGCCAAAGGTGCCACAACAAGATGAGAAGAAAAAGTAGGAGCAAATGGAAAAGAAGGAGAAGACCCTTGAGCATGAGAAGGCTTCTCTTTCCCCCTTTCTTGAGTAGAAGAAGTAGCTTGTTGCTACGCAATCATGGAAGCCTTCACATAGATTGCATAAATGGACATTGGATAACTAGCCTTCGGTGTTGAGCCTCCAGTCTTATATTTAATATAAGCCTTATATAAAAAATCTCCTTGTACTGTAGAAAAAAGGAAACTTTCTTGATTTGGGAATAGTTGATGATAAATTGGACTTAATGAGGCCTTTATTTAGTGTTGTGAGGTATTTTACAAGTCCACACTAGGTCTTTGACCCTTTCAAATGCATTTAACGATGTCTTGTAAAGGTGTTGCAAAGTGTTGTAAAAGACTTTCACACCTCTCTAGACTTAATGAACCCATTTTCCCTTAATTCAACAATATAAAATGTATTTAAATGCATCTTCACATCAATCTAGAAGGCTTGTAAACTAAACTTAACTTTAATCTAGTGTTGTAATGTGTTTTACACATTCACATTGGATGTTGTGTCTTCCTAGGCTGTGAGGACCTCATTTTAGTGTTGAAAATTGTATTTAATCACACTTTCACATTGAATTCTATGTCCCAATCCCTAATTAACCTTTACATCATCATTAATAGGCCCCTTTTGCCCCATAGTGTGCATCCCGAGGCTTAATTTGATGAAATACCTGACAAAGTCACCATATAAACCTGATTTCCTGATTCCCCAGTGACCTAGCTGGAAAATGGACTCCTCTAGGACTAATTCTCCATCTATGGTGAATGAGTCCCTGCCAAGTGGTACTGATTCTCCCAAGGTTGTGAATGAGTCCCATTGGGTCAATTTTGACTTTTTAGCGAGAAAAATTAAGCTTTAAGTTTAATTTTTCTTCATGTCAACCTTAGGGATCTAATTTATAAAATCAAGTCTCTAAACCCTAATTTACATCTCATAACTCATTCACACATCTCTTATCATTCTTTCATCATTCATCAAGTTCTAGAATCAAGCAAGTTAGGGTTTTATCATTGCAAGTCATCAAGATAGCTTCCTAAGACATTCAAGGGAAGATTTTGCATGCTTTGTTGTAGAAATTCAAGATCAATCATCATGGAAAGGTAAAAACTCCATTATTGCATGCTTCATTACATTATTTTCTTCATTTGGTTTAATTACCTAAAAAGGGGTTTGACCAAGGCAAACCCCCATGTCCTAACATTCAACATTTCTCTTTCTCTTCTTGTGTGTTTATAGATTTAGGCATCGTGGAAGCTTAGAAATCATTGAATATTGCATTGCAAAATTTTTCAAGTCATCTCTTCATTGGATAAGGAAAAATATCAACAAAAAGTCACCTTCAGGCCCAAATTTGACAGTTTTAGAACCGAACACCTGGAGGAGTAGAAAGTGTAGACTGAAGGATCCTGTTTGCACCTTTGAATCTTTAGAAATTAAAAAGTGTAATCATTCTCCATGGGTGTAAAATGAGTCCCATTTCCAAGCCTGATTTTGGTTTTCTACATTTTTGGATACCCATTTGTTCGAAATGGGCTCCGGAACAGTTTCACAGAACTGGGACTAATTCGCCCAGAATGGCGAATGACTCCCACCAGGCCTAAAAATTAGGATCAGCAACACTTTAGTAGTCATTTCTAGTCTCCATAAAGATCTCAAGTGCACACTTTCAATTTCATCCATTTATGTTGCAATTTGCTTTCATTTCTAGGTGTTTTTGCATTACACAATGTGTTTTCAAACAATATGCATTTCAATAGTTTTACATTAATAACCAATCCATTTTATAATATTGTTTCATTTAGATCATTTCATTTAGTCATAATTACATCACGCATAAATTAGTTTGAGTGAACCACCACAATTTTTGGGGTCTATCTCTCTCCTTTTAGGTGAAAAACCCTAAGAGTGCAAGAGAAGTACATAGAACACCTTAAAATTGTTGGTTCATTTTGGTGAACCTACTTTTCAAATACGTTCTTGTCTAATTTTGAGTCCTTCATCATAGATCTAGCTTCAAATTGACCTTGCATTAGGGTTTGAATGGATTAGTTTGCATACTAGGTTTCAAATTTTCCATTCATGAAAAGTGCATTTAGGTTGCATTTTTGGCATTTAAAATCATTAATATTTTTTGAAATTTTTCATTTTCATCTTAGGTCTACATCTTACAGCACAGAAAACATAAAAATCCCTCAAAAAAATCTCAAAAATCTCAAAAAAATCCCCACTAGGACTCATTCGCCACCCTAGGCGAATTAGTCCCTTTTGACCCCTGAAACTGCCTTTTACAATGTTGAAAACCCTATTTTTATGCTTTTGTTTGCTGCCATTAGTTATCTATATCAATTGGTTTAGTTTTTGTATCATGCATTTCATTAGACTTAGCTTACATTAGCTCATTTCATGCATTGTTAAAATTCACATTTGCATTTCCAATCTTTCATCTTTTTTATTATTGTATAGTGTAATCAGTCAATTACCTTGTGTGAAATCTAAAAATTTTCATTTCATCCCATGTCTTTACATTGCATTCTAAGTTTGCATAGCTTCTATTACATTTAACTCATTAGCAATAAGCATTGTTTACATTCATGGCACTTAGGATTTTGCAATTTTCATTTTCAGCATTAGTTCCTAGTTCATTTAGATCAGATTCATTAGCAAATGAAAACAAAAAACAAAAAACATCAAACAATCCAATTCAAAAAATGATTCAATTTTGAAAAACCATAACATCCAAGCCCTTTAGTAGTGATGATTTAGACATGTTAGATGAATCCCTTAAGGACTTCCTCTCACTAAGATCATCCACTAAAGATTTGACACAAAAGGATGCATGCATCGATAATCATGATAATCATAATTGTTCTCCTGATATCTCTCCCATTGGTGATGAAGTCTCTTGATGAAAGAAGACACAATCATTGAAGATCATGAAATTCTTGTTTTTCTTCCTTCTCCTCCCCCTTGCAAAGACATTATGACACACAAAGCTGAAACCATTGCTACTACCTTACCGAGTCCCCATTCATCTCCCAACACCTCCCCTACTTTTGAAAATCTTGTAGTGCATAAGGATAAAATCGTGAACGATCCTGAAAAATACATTTGTGTGGAGGATATGATTGAGAGCTATGAAAATCCTACCTTTCCTACTCATGAATATATTCTAGGACATGAGGATGTAAGTATAGACAATCATGACAATTGAGCCTTTTCTTCTCCTAATATCTTCTCTACACATGAAGAAGATAGTTTAGTGTTATAAAATATCATTAGTGAAACTCATGAAAAACTTATTCCTCCTTTCCTTGATGCCCCTACCATTTGGGAAGATCTATTAGAACAAAAAAATCCAATCGTTGGTAACCATGAAACTCCTAGTTATCCTTCTCTTGATGTCTCTCCTATGAGCGATGAAGTTATCTTACCAAATCCAACTATGACATGTGATGAACCTATTATTTTTCATTTTCCTAAAATATCTCCTCCTAGGGTCGATATAATGGCACATAAGATTGATACCTTAGAGACAACAGACAAACAAATAGAGCCTTCTTCTCATATCACCCCTATTGATACTCAAAAAAATCCAACCATTAATCATCCCCCTATGTGTGTTGAAGTTGTTTTGGACACACCTAAGAATCATATCATTCTTTACCCACCTCCACACAATGCTTTGTACCAACCAAGTTACAATGACATTACTCACCTACATGACAAAGCGTATACAATCGCGGCCAACCTCAAACCTAAAAGACTTATGAAGAAACCTAAACAAGGATGTGATGCTATAGGACAAGGTCTCCATAACCCCATAGGGCCTCAAACACAAAAACCAAATCATGGTCTTCATTATTTTCCTTTCATAGAAATCAACCCATCCAACAAACCTTCACTCAACATCAATACTATCACACAAAATTCTTCCCAGCAAACTCTAACCTTGGTACATCCTAAATTGATAGATATCTCATTAAACATGTATCAAGCAGAAACTTTGTTTCCTTATCCAAATAAATAACATTAGTTGCTACTCCTTGCCATGCAATAGTTGTAGGATAATAGCATACTCACTATTTCATGTTTTACATCCATCGCAAGGGGCAACATACCATCATCAATTCCTAGCTCACCTTTGTCATGCATTAAGTGGGTGCAACGGGTTAGAAAGCCTTATCCCTGTATGTCACTTGTCATTCTCTCTTTTGACTAATCGTTAACCTTTCATGAATGTCTAAGATCAAGCTTGGGATGTGGACAACATGTCTTAAGATTGACTCACATGTGATATACTCCCTTTCTTCATGATGCAGCTTATCAAAAACATATGACTTGGCATAGGGATTTTTGAATAAGCTCTCATATTCTCTTCTACTTTAAAGCAATTTCTCACAGTAATGGTGTTAGCAACCACTTTAAAGTGGGGGCATACATTTACAACATCTTTGTGCAAATTTCATAGCGTGATTTTTCTTTTTATGTGTCCTCTTCTTGGTGGTTTCATTGGGTTTCATGCCTTCCAAAAGTGTACGATCAACTGAAGTGGCTTGATGCAAATGAAGCATCCCACGGATAACAATCTGACACCCTGACTTGTCCTCTCTTGGAGATATTAGGCATAATGATCCTTAAGAGGAAGACCTTACATGAACAAAGAAAAATCCCCTTTAGCAAAATTCTTTACATATTCAAAAAAAATTACAAAAAGCATTTTATTTGTGGTGCCTTATCAATGTTATTAGGAGCATAACTTTGGTATGGTTTGTATAATGGGAAGTTGACACACTGGCATGAATTTCTCATTATATGGTGGGAAGCCGAATCACTGACATGACTTTCTCACTAAACCACTTCTTTGGGATATCCCATCCCACGGATGACTTGATGTTATGTGGCCCCAGAGTGAGCGCATCTTTTCCACCCCGTTTTTATTTCCTTTAGTTCTTGTCATTGCATGATTATGTATCTTGATGATTTGACTCAAGATCTTGGATCTTGGGGGCTTGACTAGCTTCTTGATTTTGTCATTCTTTTTCATCTACATATGTACACCGGATCTCTCTTGAATGTCTACGTTAGTGTGACTTTGAAGCGAGTTCATCCTCTCACTAAAGTGGGGACTAAATGTACCATAGAAAAAATGAAACTTGCTTGATTTGGGAATAGTTGATGATAAATTGGACTTAATGAGGCCTTGATTTAGTGTTTTTAGGTGTTTTACATGTCCACACTAGGTCTTGGACCCTTTCAAATGCATTTAATGATGTCTTGTAAAGGTGTTGTAAAGTGTTGTAGAAGACTTTCACACCTCTCTAGACTTAATGAACCCATTTTCCCTTAATTCAAAAATATAAAATGTATTTAAATGCATCTTCACATCAATCTAGAAGGCTTGTAAACTAAACTTAACTTTAATCTAGTGTTGTAATGTGTTTTAATACACATTCACATTGGATGTTGTTCCTTCCTAGGTTGTGAGGACCTCATTTTAGTGTTGAAAAGTGTATTTAATCACACTTTCACAATGAATTATGTGTCCCAAGCCCTAATTGAACTTTACATCACCATTAATAGGCCCCTATTGCCCCATATTGTGCATCTTGAGGCTTAATTTGATGGAATACCTGACAAAGTCACCATATAAACCTGATTTCCTCATTCCCCAACAACCCAGCTGGAAAATGGACCCCTCTAGGACTAATTCACCATTTGTGGTGAATGAGTCCTTGCTAGGTGGGACTGATTCGCCCAAGGCAGAAAATGAGTCCCATTTGGGTCAATTTTGACTTTTGAGCAAGAAAATTTAGGTTTTAAGTTTAATTTTTCTTCATGTTAGCCTTGGGGATCCAATTTACAGGAAAATAAGGAGAATTTCCTATAAAATCAAGTCTATAAACCCTAATTTACATCTCATAACTCATTCACAAATCTCTTATCATTCTTTCATCATTCATCAAGTTCTAGAATCAAGCAAGTTAGGGTCTTATCATTGCAAGTCATCAAGATAGCTTCCTAAGACATTCAAGGGAAGATTCTTCATGTTTTGCTACATACATTCAAGATCAATCATCATGGAAATTTAATAACTCCATTGTTGAATTTTCTTCAATACATTATTTTCTTCATTTGGTTTAATTACCTAAAAGGGGGTTTGACCAAGGCAAACCCCCATGTCTTAACATTCAACATTTCTCTTTCTCTTCTTGCGTGTTTGCATATTTAGGCATCTTGGAAGCTTATAAATCATTGAATATTGCATTGAAAAAAATTTCAAGTCATCTCTTCATTGGATAAGGCAAAATATCAAGAAAAAGTCACCTTCAAACCCAAATTTGATAGTTTTAGAACCGAACACCTAGAGAAGCAGAAAGTGCAAACTAAAGGCTCCTATTTCCACCTTCAAATCTCTATAAATTCAAAAGTGGACTCATTCACCATGGGTAGCGAATGAGTCCCACTTCCAGGCCTAATTTTGGTTTTCTACATTTTTGGATACTCATTTGTCTGAAACAGGCTCCAGAATAGTTTCACAAAACTGGGACTAATTCGCCTAGAATGGCGAATGAATCCCACCAGGCCTAAAAATCAGGATCAAAAGCATTTCATAAGTCATTTCTAATCTCCATCAAGATTTCAGGTGCACACTTTCAGTTTCATCCATTTTTGTTGCAATTTGCTTTCATTTCTAGGTGTTTTTGCATTACACAATGTGTTTTCAAACAACATGTATTTCAATAGTTTTACATTAATATCCAATCCATTTTATAATATTATTTCATTTAGACATAATTATATCACACATGCCTTAGTTTGAGTGAACCACCGCAATTTTTGGGGTCTATCTCTCTCCTTTTAGGTGAAAAACCCTAAGAGTGCAAGAGAAGTACATAGAACACCTTAAATTGTTGGTTCACTCCCCTAGGAGAGAGAGGTTTGACTGGGGTAGGCTAGAAGTGATCCAATGTGAATCCCGCATGTGACACCATTTTTTATAACCAGTGTCATGCACTACATTCATAGAACCTTAATGGGGGGATTTTAAACATTTATGAACCACAGAGGTGACATTGTTCATAGAGGTCGGCTAGGAGATACCTAGACTTACTCAAAACACATTGAACTTTACGATGGTAACAAATGAAACATCAATAGCTTTGGATCCTATGAATATTGACAAAAAAATATATCCCATAGGGGCAATAGAGATTCCATCATGCGTACAGAGAGTGGTCTTTGACTCTTCATATCTCTCCTTCTGTAAGTTGTTTATAAATAATCTCCTTTGTTATCACATTAACTCGACTCGTTGAATCAACTAAGATGCTAGTTGTGACGTTTCCATTGATCTGGATAGGAATGTATAGTGGGGAAGGATATTTAATAAGAGGCTCATCATGTGAGGGGAATGTTATGCTAGGTGTAGCACTCACATTTTCAGGAGGGATATGCATGAACAAAACCATGTTCACGTACTCAAATGGAACTAACTTAGATGATGTAGAAGATTGTACTAATAGATACTGACCTACCTAAATTCTACTTTTGAATATCCAAGATTCCTTCCTACATATCTAGGGATCATAGTGATAGGGAGGTTGGATGAAACAATCATAGTTTCATGCTCTAAGTCTTGTTGGAAGACCTCTAAGGTGTCTCTCTCCACCACTTCAACCTATAGGACCTTCCTTTACTTAGGATACCCTAGTTTTGCCTTGCCAACCCCAACTACCAACATAATTCTTCCTACCAAGTCCACCTTGGTACAAACTTGCAACTCTACTCTTAGCCCTTAATCCACCCGAAAGACTAAAATCCTCCAAAATCTTGAATTTAACCTTTTTAGGGGTGTGGAGGTATTTCTAATGACTGCAATCCAACCTATTGTGGTTCTTGAAGGTCCATCTGACTCTATTTCTTGGTCGCTTCCACCAAACCCTCATTTAGGTCTTTAAAGGCTACTAGCCCTAGGAGCCCCAATTAGGCCTCCTCCAAGAAAATAGGTTAGTTCTCAAAACTTTCCAAAGAACACCCCAATCTTTTCTTGGGATTCCTGGTTCATATGGCCACCTCTCAAATATTTTTGGGGTCTGGGGTCACAACTGTCCGTACAATACCCTAACCTGAAAAATGGCCAAAATTAGGTCTTTTAAGCCCTTTCCTGGCTGCTTTGAAACTGTTACATTTTCCTCACATCAGATGGTTTGATGGAGCTTCCCACTCCATGCTATACATTGGAAATACCCTTATCTATCTTCTCCAAGTAGTGATTTGTCAAAAAGTTGACACCCCTGCAATTTAAGTGCTCTGCACTGAGGTCTTCCCTAGCTGGACTCTTCCCTGGCTCGCCTAGGGCAAGACTTTTCCAACAAATCATGTGCTTTCAAAGAACCTAAACCCTACAATATTTACAACCATGAAGTCTAGTCACTGTTCCCAAAGGGCAGTACAATTTGTACAGTGGGAAAGTGAACTAACACTTCATTTTCACAAAACTGTCTAGTTCAGACTAGCAACAATGAAGAAACAAAACTGTTTACAAACAAGGCTGAAAATGAATTAGAAACCTATCTAAATGCCACACAAAGCTTGAAGATTAATTACACTACATCCTACACTAACTGCAGTGCCCTGTTCAATCTATTCAAGCAGCACTTCAAACAAAAATCAGAAAATTAACACACAAACACACTGTTTTCCTTGAATTCACAAAACTTCAAAGAAATACCAATGCTTCCAACCCTACTCCAATGTCGAAGAATCCCCTAAATAGGGTCTCCAATTCAGTTATGCTCTCCCTTGGGCTCTTCTTGGCCGCTTGTAGCTCAAATTGAGCATTATTAGCAAAAATTGAAAAGAAACTCCTAAAAGTCCTAAAAGGTCAAAACCTTATTTGTGCAAAAGCCTTAGGCCTATCCAATGGTCAACATGACCTTCATCAGATGATCAACACCTAATAAATAATTCCATTAAGGCTTACATCCAAATGAACTAATTTTTATTGCCTAGTTGTCCTAGACAAGACTGTCCTAGACAACCTATGATAACCTTTGGGTGCTCCTGCACCACATAGACTGGGCCACAAAGATACATGATTCACAACACACTGAGAACATGAGAGAAATATTCTCCAACACCAAGAAATGAAAACAAGGAGTTCACATTGAGATCACCAAAAATGTAGAGAAGGGGGATTCGTCACCTCCAAGTCTCCAAGTCATGGGAGAGCCCCCAGGAATGAACTACCATAAAATACCTAAGGTTGTTTGATAGGTTGAGAGAGGTTGAAAAGGAAGGGAAAAAACATACTATTTCCCTTCCACTAAAAACATGTGTATCTAGAACCAGTGAGCCAACCACAGAGATTTCAAACTGCAAACCATACAACTTATTATTTGAAGATGGCAGCATGTGAACCAAACTCCAACGTAGCACACTGACATCTTATTGAAGCATTGGCATCCTATATGGATTGAGGTTTGATAAACAACTAGAAAACATAGAGGGCCTACTTATGACCCAACTGTTGAGGTTTCATAGTTTGACAAAGAAAATATGGAAAGCAAAAAGTGCAAGAAGAATACTAGAAAGCTATTCTAGTATGAAAGTGATAAAGAAAGAGTAGGAAAAGATACCATTCCACTTGTAAAATCCAACTCTCAGTTCTAACTCCAAATAGAAAAATGAACACCTACACACACTGAAATAAGAAAAAGTGTTAGGGTTTCATTTTGTGGTCCGCCTCAGTTAGACCCCCATTTTGGTGTTCCCACCTCCACAAATAGCTAGATATGAAACGATATAGAGAAATCGATAAAGAAGAGACATGAAAGACACTATTAAATAGAGTACAAAGATAACTTGAATGCTACTCTATAAGACACTATGATGCGAATAAATAACAAAAAGAAATATCACCTTCCCTTCTACTAGCACTCAAGGCTAAGAGGATATGATGATGAGAGGCTATGCCTTTCCAAGAGGATGGAGCTTTGTAGACACTGCAAAAATAATAATACTGCAACAAGAAGGTGTTGTGGAGTCCAAGAAGGGGGCTTGCAACAACTAGAAGAAGCAAGAGTGATCAAGAAGAGAGTGAGAATGAGCTTGAGAGAGTGAGAGTTTTCATGAGGAATGAGAAATCGTCATGGAGTGAAAGAATCAGTTTGAATGCTTGAAGTGGAGGTAACCAATCATTTTTTCGTTGGTCAAGGGTCAATAGAAGACGTTAGCTTCACAACCAACCAAAAATGTAACTCCTCTACAAGTTCTAGAGGCAGGAATCTTGTCAGGACGGAAGCACGGTGTGCATGCATCCCTGACAAAAATTCCTCCATCAATGCAAAAAGACAAGGCCACACAAAAGAAATAAGCTGACGATGGCAGGTTTTCTCATTGGACCTTTAATTTCTAAGGTAAGGGTAAATAAATGTGGAATTTTCCTAGGGTGCAAATTTGCGCCATTACACCTTCTCTCTTAGAAAGTGATACTGGATTGAGATATGATTTTTCCTTGAATGCATCATTTGATTCTTTGATATATTTATTGAACTTTTATTATCACACAAGATAGAAATAGGTTCATCATATAAAATTATGATATCCTTCAATGTATACTTCATCCACAACACTTGTGTGCAGCAAGATGCTGATGCAATATACTCTACTTTTGTAGTAGATAAAGACATTGAGTCATGCTTCTTACTCAACCATGAAACCAATCTTCTTCCAAGAATGAAAGCACCTCCACTTGTACTTTTTTTTTCATCCACACAACCTACCCAATCTACATTTGTATAGGAACTTACAGAGAAATCATTATCCTATGGATACCATAGACCATAGTCCAGAATGCCCTAGAAATATTTGAATATCCTTTTTACTACTTCCACATGTGATTCTCTAGGATCTTCTTGAAATTTGGCCACAAGAAAAAATGCATGCATGATATATAGTCTAGTAGCAATTAGATATTGTAGTCTACCATCATTGATTTGTACTTGCTCTGATTAGTCTTAAAAGATTCATCATTTGTGCTCAACTTGCAACCAGTAACCATAGGAATACATACCAGTTTAGAACCTTCCATTCCAAACTTCTTAAGCATTTCCTTGACATAATTTGACTATGAAATAAATATCCCCTTTTTTCTGATTGATTTGTAGCCCAAGGAAGAAATTCATCTCCCCAAACATTGACATCTCAAACTCTTTATGCATCTCACTTGCAAACTTCTTGCACATTGCCTCATTTCCTCAAAATATTATATCATCAACATACACAACACAATCAAAATTTGATCCTTCTCAACTTTAAAGTAAATATTGCTATTTGTGGTAGCTTTATTGAATCCCTACTGCAACAAGTACCTATCCAGTCTTGTATACCAAGCTCTAAGAGCTTGCTTGAGTCCATGAAATTCTATCTTCAATCTACAAACCATATTAGGATTATTTGATAATTGAAATCCTTCTAGTTGTTCAATGTATACCTCTTCATCCAACTCACCATTCAAGAATACAGACTTCACATCCATTTGATAAACCTTCAAATCCTTATGTGTTGTAAAGGACACAAACATCCTAATGACCTTGATTCTTGCCATCAGAGCAAATGTCTCTTCAAATCTATTCCTTCCACTTGTGAGTATCCCTTACATACAAGTCTAGCCTTATTTTTAACTTCTCCATTCTCATTCAGCTTGTTCTGGAATACCCATTTAGTTCCTATTACATTCTTGTTTGTTGGTCATGGGACTAATTCCAAATTTTGATTCTTCTCAATCTACATCAATTCTTCTTCCATTTCTTTGGTCCAATTCTCATCTTACATGCCTCAATCATTGTCTTATATTCTACGTTGGAAAGTAAACAAAAATTTATCTATTCTTTTGTCATAGTAGCTTTCCTTCTTATCAACACACCTCTGTTCTTATCACCAATGATCTAATCTTCAAAATTATTCTTCTACACATACTTAGGAGTCTTAAGAATCCTTTCTGAAGCTTCTTCTTCTTCAACCTACATCTCCTTTTCCTTTTCTTCTAATTCTTCATCTTCTCAGCAAGAGGACTCATCAGATTCATATCCTTGTATTAGTACTAAGCTTTTATGTGGTTCTTTATCTACTTTTACACTTTCCCTTTCAACTATATTCTTCAGTCTCTTGTTGTAGCACCGATAAGCCTTGCTTCTTGTAGAAAAAATATTCCTTCATCTGACCTTGCATCAAACTTTCCCAATTTTTCTTCATCTCTTATGATATAACATTTTCTTCCAAATGATTTGAAATGTTTGAAAGTAGTCATTCTTCCATACCATAGTTCATAGGGAGTCTTTGAATTGTTTACTCTTGCTTGTACTCTATTAAGTATGTATATTGTAGTACGAATAGCTTCTCTCCAATAGACATCTGGTAGATTTGCTTTATTCATCATTGTCCTTGTTGCTTCTTGTATTGTCCTATTCTTTCTTTCGACAACTCCATTTTGTTGGGGAATCCTAGGGGCTAACAATTACCTCTTTATTCCATGATCTTCACAAAAATTGTTAAACTCATTGGAGGTGAACTCTCCACCTCTGTCAGACCTTAAGCACTTGATTTTCATATCCATTTCATTCTCAACCATATCCTTAAATGCTTTAAACTTGTCTAGATCTTCTAATTTTCTCTAAGAAAAGTTACCCAAGTCATTTTAGAGTAATCATCAATTAACAACATGAAATACATGTCACCTTGAAAGCTTCTTGTTATTGTAGGTCCACATAGGTTTGTATGCACCAACTCCAAAGGTCCTGTGGTAGAATATGTTTTGATATTGAACCTATTTCTTGTTTTCTTTCCAACCTAACATTCCTTGCAAACTGCATTGATAGGCTTTGTCACTCTTGGAAAATCTCTCACGGCTTGAGTAGAGTTGATCCTCACTGGGCTATCAAAATTTATGTGACACATTCTTCTATGCCATAGCCAACTTTTATTGATTTGAGTCATAAAACACTTACCATTAGCACCTTTGACATGATAAAAATTCCCATATGTCCTTGTTTCTACAACAACTAGAGTTACGGATCATTTTTTCTGATTTCACAACCACCATCCCAAAATACAAGATTATATCCTTTTCTACACATATGTCCTACACTCAAAATATTATTTCGGAGACCCTTGACATAAAGAACATCATTTGTACTATGATTTCCATCAAAACTAATTGAAACTTTTCCACATATCTTAATATATGTATCATCACCAAACTTAACAAGACCACCTTCAAACTTTTTAAGTTTAAAAAACTTACTCTTATCACCTATCATATGATTTGAGCATCCACTATCAATTATCTAGTGATTTTTCTACTCTCTAGCATGAAAAGAATACATTATAGTCCCTTTGATGTTGTGAACTATTTTTAGGACAATTTCCTTCATACATCTTTTAGAGTCAATAGCATTATTTCCAACATTCAAAGCCATGAACAAGCATTCATCATTTTCATCATCCAGGTATTCAGATTCATCATCAGATATGTTAGCATCTTCTTTAACATAATAACTTCTCTTGACATATTTACCTTTATTATCCTTATTTTTTCATTTGAAACTTTGGCTATCCATCTTGAAGCATAATGACCTGTCTTTTCACAATTGAAACATTTGAAAGGCAACTTACCTTTATGCTTTCCAGTCCCCTTTTTCAATCTCCTAAAAAAAATTCCTTCTATCTCATCTAGATCTAATCCATCATCCTTCTTTGTTTTGCTTAATTTAAAATCAATCTCTTTTTCTTGAATCATTTTGACCAAAATCTCTCAATTCAAAAGTAGTTAAATCACCAAACAACTGATATCTAGAATAATGATCTAAATCTTAAGCTTCCTCAATAGTAGAAGCTTTATGACTATAGGATTTAGGAAGAGTTCTTAATACCTTCTTTACCACCTCATCTTCTTGCAGTTTTCCACCAAGGCCATTGATGGAATTTATAACTTCATCCACTCTATGCATGTAGCTCGAAATATCTTCATCTTCTAACATCCTAAGGGTTTCAAACTTAGTCTTCAGATTCTGCATCTTTGCTTGCTTGACCTTATCATCTCCTTCATAGATACTTTCCAGCTTCTTCCAAATTTCCTTACTAGTTTTGTAGCTTATAACCTTCACAAGTTTTGAATCAACAAGACCACTCAAAAGAGAATTCCTTGTTTTTCCATTGTTCTCATATGCCTTGATCTCATCATCAGTTGTCAGACCATTACTAGGCATGGTATATCCATCTTCAATTGACTTCCAAACCCCAAAACCTTAGGGAAACAAGAGAACCTTTCATCTTGGTTTTCCAAAATGCATAATTTGTCCCATCAAATAAGGGAGCCTCCTTCATGTACGCCATATGGATCTACCTCAAGTGATTAAGCTTCTTCCAAGGAACCTTGCTCTAATAACAATTGTTAGATGCACAAGACAACTAAGAAGGGGGTGAATCAGTTGTATACTTTAAAACATTTAAACCCTCACTATCTTTTCAAACCCTTATCAACCATTAAACACTTAACATGCATTAATAGAGCGTAAACATGTAAAGTTGTAATGAAAACACATCAAGCACATAAGAACACTAGATTTATGTGGGAAACCCAAGAAGGAAAAAACCACAATGAGGATTACCTCACTAATATATGAATTGCAACATCAAATACAATAAGGCTCATTGCCAAGGGCTCATTACCTCGAAAATGAAGAAAGGCTCATTGTTGGTGGCTCACTTCCAAGGGGTTCACTATCCTCAAGAAATAAGATAGAAGAAGGGGTGGATCACTACCAATTTGAATTGCTAACAATGCATTTCTCATATGTTGAAGGTACAGTTCCACTAAAGCACAAAAAACTCATCAAATAGACTAAAATCTAGACACCTTCTTCTCACTGCATCTGGAAGTCATAGGCATTAAAGCTCACTCTCAGATCACCGCACTTGATCACATTCACATATTTTGCATCACACACTCTGCACTTTATTGAAAAAATAATTCTTCTTGCATTTATACCATCTGTTACCTAAAACAATCAATTAGGTCAAACTTAAGGAAATGTATGCACCTCAACCTACAACATTTAATAGGTTGGCACCAAACACTTCCACCAAGGAAAGAAATGAAGGTAGAACACACCACTACTTAGTTGGGACCCAAATCTACACCAACAAGCTTCTCAACACTTTGTCAAACATCAATTATCCTCCGCAATCAGCGCTAGTACACCAGGTCGGCCAAACCTACACTAACACTAACAAGCAACTCCAAACACACCTCTCCAAGTTTGGGAACATGTTGCAAACCACAAAACAACATTCCACAACATCTCAAAATATTCCACATCATTAGAACATTCACCACCACTACTACAACCACCTGAAACTTAGGACCACCTTCAATTTGTGCAACCAGACATACTGGCACAAACATCCAATGCACAAAACAACCTTGTGGAACATCTTAGCACCTAAAACTTCAAGGGAATGTAGATACAAAAATTATACACACGTTCCCATACCTATAACACCAGAACCTTCACTGCAGAGAAATGAAAAGCAATCCCATTTCTCCCAAACACCTCATTCGCCAGACAATCATACTATTAAACACATCTTTCATTGCAAAATGATCTAGAACATGAAACTCTAGATATGGCACCTTTGAACACCTCTAATCATCACATCCAAACCACATGAGAATCTCTTCAACCATGAAGAACTGTAGAGAAAAACACTAAACACCACTTTATCACATTGAACTCTCTCTTATTCAAATTTTCTCAAAAGCACTTGGAAACCAAGTGAACCAACTACATCAACAGCACTTAATTAACACATATATCAATGAAAACATTGACAAGAATACGACAACATAGTGCAACACTTTCCAACATCAACAATCTCCCCCAACACAAGTTAGGCCAACAACCTATGCAACTATACTGAAGTAGGACATCAATGAAAATAACATTATGGACATCAACACCAAAAATTCTAGGCATTCCAACACTTTCTTCATACAAGGGGTTGACATCAATGAAAACACCCAAACAATTCAAAAACAACTCAAGCTTCCAACATGAACATCACATGGTATAAACCCAATGCATGCAATGTACCCCTATCTGTCTCATCCAAGTGATCTCACAATCTATATGACGAGGGTCAACTCTCATGTGTATAGATCGGTAAAAGTCTCACCTACGCTCAAAAATCACATTATGTTAATCAAGACACCTAAACAAACCTATTAAACCTTTTACACTTTGAAAAAACTACCAAAATCTAAGCCAAATTTTATCACAATCAAATATGTTGCACCTTTTAACAGATGTGGCTTACCTATGTGTTCATTTTTGACACATGCGGTGCACTTTTAAACAATTGTGTTGCACATTTCATATGTGGCTCTAGTTCCTACAAATACAAACCAATTTAACAAGTGTGGTGCATGTTACACTTGCAAGCCATCTATGATTGCTACTCCACAATACAGTTGCAACACACCACACAAATGTGATGCAGAAACTGCACCGCATCTGTTTGGTCAATTTTGACCCCTAAAATCTATTGAAAAACAAAAAAATGTTGAAGCAAGAAAGGTTTACATACCGCATTGCCTGATCCCTCAAGCCACAAGAAGGTCCATACTTAGTATCCTTAGTGAGGGCTCACAGAATCAACACCATAGCTTTGCTGCTCTACAACAAAATCTCACTCCAAAGCACTCAAAATCCTAAAAGTCCAATGCACAAATGAGGATTTTGGACCCCTTAGGGCCTATTTATAGACCTTAGGTGGCAAAGTGGACCCCCCCTTTATAACTGGACACATCAACCTTGACTTTCAAATGCAAATACGAGCACCCAGATTACCCTAAAATCATTTTTTTGTCGCCAACGTGCTTAACACTATCAAATTAGCCTGTCGAAACAATTTCCCAATTTTTTGAAATTTTTCAAAAATTCGCAAATCTTTTTGAGGGGGCACTATGCTATATCGTCATCACCAAGGCAATTCTTGAACATGAATTTTTGAATTTTATTTGACACAACCCTATAAAAATGCATTGTATTAAAGAGGGGAAAAATGTAAATACTCAAAATTATCCTAGTTTACAAGTAATACTTTTCTACTAACTTTCACCCTTTTCTCCTAATAATTAAATAATATTTAATTATTTAATTATTATCAAATGTCACATTCTACTATTAATTGAATTTGTGTTATTTAATTAATTAATTTTAATTCACCCATCCTTACTAAATTAAATAAATCTTATTTATTTAAATATGTCCTAATTACCATTATTTTATCTCGATTAATTAAATATGTCTTATTTATTTAATTACAATGTTAATTACACTTATTCTTCTATTTTAATTAAATGATTATCATTAATTGTTTAATTAACATTCATCTCACCAAGTCCTAATTAAATAATTGTATTAATTATTTAATTGACCACATCCACACTTCTAAGATTAAATAATTATTAAATTATTCTAATTCCCCTTTTAAATCTCAACATTATCCATTCGCTATTAATAAATAAACATTTTATCTATTAATTAATCCTCACTTACACATTCCTCTAATAATTAACTATTATACATATAGTAAATATTAATTTATATAAAATACACCAAGAGTTATCATTATTGAGGCGCCTATTGCATTGAATTATATTTTCTTTGTATTTAATTTTGTAATTTTAAATTAATTTTAGATATGTACTTATTATGAAAAGGCTTTATATTAGACTTGTATATTTAAGTTGACTATATTTTAGTTATTTACAATTAAATATATAGTAAAAGCTTAAATTTATAATATTTCTCTATAAATATATATATTAATTTTGAATAAAAAAAATAATATTAATGATTTTTCCTTTTTAAAATTATATTTAATTAAATGATTATCATTAATTGTTTAATTAACATTCATCTCACCTTCCTAAATTAAATAATTGTATTAATTATTTAATTGACCACATCCATACTTCTAAGATTAAATAATTATTCTAATTCCCCTTTTAAATCTCAACATTATTCATTCACTATTAATAAATAAACATTTTATCTATTAATTAATCCTCACTTACACATTCCTCTAATAATTAATTATTATCTCATGCATAAGTCCCTCGAACTTAACAACCACTCTCTTCCAGTCAATTGAATAATCAATTCTAGTTTACTTATTAATCAAATCAATTCACTCCCACTCAACGTAAGTTAACGAGGCAATCAAATCCGTTAACTATTCAATCAATTCTTCATGCAAATAATTAACTAGAATCCTGAAGGCAGTTGCAATTAGTTAACTAGGTAATCAATTCCTCTCAAGGATTCCTCACCCTTCATCTTGATCTTTCATCTCTTAATCTAGATCGTTCATTCTTATCAATCATTTCTATAAAAATAGCCCTCACACCTCGTTGATGGCTAACCATGAACTTTGGTGTTTTGCATCATTGATCTCTTTCACACACTTGAGCTTGAAGCAAAAGAAGTGCATACCAAATCTAAGAGAAAAGCAAAGCAAAAGAGGACAACGGAAGTAAATCATGTCAACACAGTGAAGGTAATATTAATGCTTTCTTAATTCTAATTTCATTGTGCTGCTTGCATTCTATTGGTTGATTTGGATTGTATTTGGATTTTGAATTGCAATTTGGTGGTTATTGTGTTAATTCATTACCTCTATTATGTTTAATCTCATTTTTCCAAGTTACAAGTATATTATACAAACTGGAAGGATTCTACTATGGCCGCCTCTATACATACCACACATCAATTGATAGTGTTAGGGAAGGAGACAAATCTCTATTATGTCTTTCAAGAGGAACTACTAGAAAATATCCACCACACAAAGAACACATACTACCAATTCAAGTATGGAACTCTCATTGTATGCCATACCTTCTACTTTATGGATGCATTACCAGCATTTGCAAGGAAAGCTTGGGACACAAGCAAGCGAGTGGCCACACAAATACAAGACCATATAAAACACTTCCAAGATGCCACATCCTTTTCCACAGTGTACTAGGGTTTCTTCAAATCCCTATAGCAGTAGATGTAAAGTAGAGAACACATTTCTTATGATATAGTGAAAAAATATATCAAAGATATTATATTCCTAATTAATAAGGATTACATTATCATGAAGGCCATTAAACATAGGGTATCCTAGATTCTGCAAACTCCCTATGAAGTTAGTGATGAGTTAGACTCATATGAGGAAAACTTGTTGAAACTACCCAAGGACCCAAGAGAAAAAAAAAAAATACAACATACTAGGAATAGATAGATAACTTGGCTAAGAAGAAATCTGAAGAACACTTATCAAAAAATAAGGATAAGTTAAAGGAAAAATGGGTATACCACAATCTGAATTGGAGGAACACATTACATCAACTTCGCAAAGGTTCAAGAGGTTGCAAGTAGACTCTTTGATCTGTAGAATAAGAAGATGAGAAAGGAAAAGGGGGAGTAATTTAAAGAAAATTACCCACCACCACAAAGCGAAGTGAAACATCTATTGAATAAGCAATAAAAGCACTTCTACAAATGAGTACAAAAAGAAAAGACACAAAAGTAGAAGACAAGTAAAGAGGAAACACAAACTTCTGTGAAAAAATAAGAAGAAAAGGAAGAAAAGAAGAAACCAAAAGTCGTAATGGATGACAATATCCTCTACAATGGCCTATTTACAAAAGGGGTATTACAAAAAACAACACAAATATATATAGAGATGGGGGCCATAAATAGAGAAATTATTGAAGAGGCAATAATTAGATACATGGTGGTCTCCACAAACACATTAGAGGGTCTCATAGAGTAGTTTCCACAGGATCTAGCCTCAACTCTCAAACAAAAGAGGAAAAAACAATACATGAGGAAGAACAATTAAGGGAAACAAAAAAAGGAATATAAAACAAATATAGGAAAAGGAGCTTCGCTCAAAGCATAGTGGATAAATTAATGATACAGAACCCCTAAATCACTCAACAACTTAAAGAAGAAATGATAGCAACCACGAAAAAGGCATTTGTGGTGGTTAAGGAAGAAGAAAGAAAATTAACCCAACATACACACACTGGGGGAACCCAACAAGACACAAACCAATTAGAAGGATAAGGGCCACCACATACATCTCCATCACTAGATAGACCATCCTCTTCAACCACATCATTGATCTAGTCCATCAAGGACTTTCTCCAATAACAAAGGAAAATTCGGCAGATTGCTACACGACAACTACTTTTATTGCCACTGATTATATCTCAAGTGAACATTTCTAGCATATCACCACTCCAAAAATTTCAACTTGGAGACATTTTTCACTAGATGACATAGGAAGATATTCTCAAGTAACATGTGGAAAACACAAAGCAACTGGAGGAAGACATAAGTGATCTTCAAAGAAAGTCTCCCTTTACAAAAAGATACATCACAGCCTCTAAGACAATAGATAAAGAAATTAGTTGATGGAATTCTCAAGGAGATGAACGATCAAGCCACCACTATCTGGAACAACACCATAGAAAAATTCATAAAAACAAGAATGGAGGAAAAAAGAAGTCTGAAATGGTTCACACACAATTGGAATCAAACATAAACACATTACAAAATACTACCAATGACATCAACACTACCAATTTTGCTTACAATGTCCAACCTTAACTAAAAATTAAAGGGGCAAAAATATCACATTGAACAAAAAATTCTTCAAGCATCCATAACATATAATGCTATACAAGATATGGATGTAATAGTAAGAGCATGGATGAAAACACTACATACGCAGCTTCAACAATTGCAAGATCATGAAGAGGCAATCAAAAAGGGAAAATCAAACAATTGAGAGAGGTAGTTTGTGATTGGCTCATGTCACAAGCCTCCCCCACAATACACAAAAATTGGTCCAATAGATACAAATTCCCTCCACAATACCATAAGTTGAGAACACCCTAACACAAGTCAATACACAAGGGCAGGTACTCCAACAAGTCATAAGTGATCTTCAAAGAAAGTCTCCATTTACAAAAAGATACTTGACAAACTCTAAGACAATAGATAAAGAAATTAGTTGATGGAATTCTCAGGGAGATGAACAATCAAGCCACCACTGTCTAGAACAACACCATAGAAAAACTCACAAAAACATGATTGGAGGAAAAAATAAGTGTGCAATGGTTCACACACAATTGGAATCAAACATAAGCACATTACAAAATATTGCTAATGACATCAACACTCTACCAATTCTGCTTATAGTGGCCAACCTTAACTAAAATTTTAAAGGGGCAAAAAGATCACATTGAACATCAAATTCTTCAAGTATTCATAACATATAATGCTACACAAGATATGGATGTAACAGTAAGAGCACGAATGAAAGCACTACAAACTTAACTTCAACAATTTCAAGATTAAGGAGAGGCAATCAAAGGACAAATCAAACAATTGAGAGAGGTGGTTAGTTTGTGATTGGTTCATGTCGCAAGCCTCCACAATACACAAAATATGGTCCAACAAATACAAATCCCCTCCACAATACCAGAATTTGAGAACACCCTAACACAAGTCAAGACACCAGGGTAGGTCCTCCAACAATTCAAATCATAGTGGGCCAATACTTTCCTTCAAATCAAAGAGATCTATAAGAAAAAATTTCCTGCAAATTAAGTCTTTTTATGTCTTGAGGACAAGAAAATTTTTGAAAGGGAGGATGATGTTGGCAAAGACATTGCAAAAAGTAGAATAATGTTGTAGAAGACAACAAAATCCACCACAACTTATCACAAAAAGGATGAGTACAAGGCCGACTAAGACTAGTAGGAATACATATATACTGTAAGGAACATGTCCCAATAGCATATATATAAAAATAGATGTTAGATAGATAATAAGTAGAGAGATAATATATATATGTAAATAGGATACATAAAGGAATATTTGTAACTCAAACTATGTCATCTCAAAATACATATTAATAGATTGGAATTGTTTAAATTAATTGTTGATTATGATTTATGTTAGAAATGTGGTACTTGATCTCTAGTCATTCTACTATTGCTCTCACAGGGGTATAAATACAACTCCTAAAGAATTCTTAGAGCTCAAAACTTTAATATGTATCCCCACTTTTCTTCCTAACACTTATCACTAGACTACATTGTTCACCCTTGAATGAAGTTGTGTCTACACAAGATGTCTAAGTTTGAATATCATATATGTCTACAAATGCTAGTTTAGAAGAATCTAGCAAGTTAATTCCATTAGAAATACAAAATTGACTCAATTGATGAAGGTCATAAAAAAGTGTCAAATCATCAAATTACATTAACATTCATTCATATATTGTATGCCCTTTCTTCACACAATAATCACATTTATTTTTCTATTGATTTGGAGACCTGATTACAACTAACAAAAATAAATGTAGTATAGATAATAGGAATGATCTTTCCAAAGTCCATTGAAATTAGATAAAAATATTTATGGATTCAACTGTGTCTATTTATTCTTGGATACAAATAAATAGACACAGTTGATTCCAAAAATCTTTTTATCTAATTGTAGTATAGATGTCAACGTATCCAAGTTATGGGGTTCACCCCTAGCATGAACAGTTGGTAAGGTTGTGCTAAGGCTTTGAGTTCTCCCCATGTAGGTCCAAGGTTCAACTCTCGTCGATTGGGTTTACCTAGTTGTTGGCACTATTAGGCCAAGTCTACAACTTGAGGTGGTTAAGCTCTAAATCATTGGGTTGCCCTTACCAATTCCCCTCATACAAAACAAAATAAATAAATAAATAAATTATCCAAGATATCAACCAAAATATATAAACCCAACAAACTATTTACAAAAGATAATCATTCCTAAATCTAGAAAAGTGTATGGATGATTGGGAAGAGCTCATAAATATTTTTCTATTGTTGTAGAATCACAAAAATCATAGTTCTTAATAGAAAGATATGAGTTTAAAAGTTTAAAAGGTAATTTGGATTTTAGTAAAAAATAATTGACACTCGTAACAAAATATAAAAAAAACCCTATACCACTACAAATTACTCAACACCAACTTTTTGACGAATATTAAAAGTCAAAAAATTGATATACTAGCAAACATTTATGCCTCCCCAAAAGTATTCCCCTTTAGCAATTCAAAATAGGGCTACCACCTTTGTTGGGGAATGACACTCAAGTAGAAAGATGAGCTAAGTCTTAAAAATTGGCTAAGCAACAAAGGTGGCACACAAGTCTTGAAAATCAGCTAAGCAACAAAAATGTTAAGTTAAAACATTGGTGGTGAAAATTGACAACTCCTAAAACTTAAACCCCCCTAGACCAGGAGTAACTAGGGGCTATGGCATCCATGTGACCTCCATCTTAAAATGAATGTGCTTCCTAAAAAATTTAAAAATTTTGAATCTTGTATCGTGCACCATTGGCAAAGCTAACCACTAATGCATTTTGACAAGTGTACTAGAGCCATATAGTATGAATCTATATTGTAGATTTTTTTATTTTTTTTAGACAGCAAGAATTGGTTGGGTATCTATCCCCCTATAAATTGCAATGCACCTGGTAAACCTTTTTCACGTGACCAGTGACGTTGGCGCAACACGCCCTCTGGTACTACAGGGACAATGGGGAGCCTATACCTCATGACCTCTTGCCTACAACAAGATGCTTTAGCCAATCGAGCTAGGCCCACCGCCCAATCTATATTGTAGATTTTGTACTATACAAAAAAATCAATTTTTAAACTTTGCAAAAATGACCAAAAATTATTTGGATCCAAAATATAGTGTTTTATATAAAAATATAGGTTTTTTTGAACTCAATGAAAAGGTCCATTTTGTACAAAAATATACTCAAAAAAATCTCCCACTTGAATCACTCCCAAATTTGAGCAAGGTCTTATAAATCTAAAGCTCTAATTTCGTGCAAGAATCACATGCCAAACTTGAGCAACTAAGATCACCTAAAAAATTAGAAAGTATTTTTTCATGAATAGAAAGGAATGATAAAATGATACCATATAGTACAATAAATACATAATGTACAAGAGAGGCCTTGTAGATAGACAAGGTGAAATGATAAAACCACAAAATTATGTGTCAATCATTTGACATGAGACAAAAGATAAATGAAGTAAAAAAATTTGAAGTAAACTAACCCAATATGAATAGTAACTAGCAAGTAAACTAATTAGGTAAATACCATGCTTACACCATGTTGTACCCCAAAATTAAAATTTTTGTTACACTTAGACATTTTGAAGAAATGAGTAAAAGTCTTGTTAAATCAGTCAAAAAGGTCAAAATTTGGGTGTGCATGTCTTGCATGAGGGGTTAAAATGCAAAATTTTCAAAATATGATGATCTAGGTTTTCTCAGAGTAGCTTAATCTACAAAACCTAGATCTTAGTTTTTCATCCCTACTTTTAGGAAAACTGCTATTTTTAGAAATTTTCTAAAAATAGTAACTTTTTTTGGGTTTTTGTGGGTTTTTTTGAAATGGATAATGGAAAAACTTTCTAAAAATAGAAAGTTGGGCCGTTAGGGTTCAAACTGATTTTGATTGGCTCAAAATACGTCTATATCAGGTTGGTGCAGTCAGAATCTCAAAATAATCAGTTATGCCCTAGTGGGTCTATTCTGCTTTTTCAGAAGCATATCAGGGGCTCTGAGGTCATCAATGGAGGGAGGACAGCTGCCAGGCGTTAGGTTCAACATTCAAGTGTTCAAAAAAAGGCAAGTTGGTGAGCAAGCACGAAGAACGAAGAAGGTAAAAAATGTGAAAATTTTCTAAAACTGGTTGACTTGGACGCCCCAGGTGAGAATAGGTGCCCATCTTTTTAGGGCACTAATAGTTGAAATTACGGTTTATACTTCCAATCAAAGTTGCTCAGTTCATCCCCATCTCTGCAACGAATCCAACGATGTAGTCTTCAGATTATCTAGTCATCTGGGATTCGAGGATGAGCAGAGAGGATTCACACAGAAGTCAAAGTGAAGAACATGAAAATTGTCAAATTTGACTAAGTCTAGAAACTTTGGGTGCCCCTGGTGAAGAAGGGCGCCCAACTTTTTGGAGCACCTAACTCAGTAGTTAAGGTTTGAGAATATGCTCAATCTCTTCGATATATAGCCAGCTTCGCTATACCTATCTTCGTCAACGCATCCAACTGCCCAATCTCTAGTAGATTCATATCAAAGAGGAACATACAAAATGAAGGTTTCAAACTTGAAGATGAAATTCAGATAAAAATGGCTAAGTCTGGAAGGTTTGGGCGCCACAGGAGAGAAGAGGCACCCAAGGTTTCAAGGGGTCAAACAGATGAATTTGGAGAAGTAGCTCTAACATGATTACTTCACAGTTGATCCGGCTCTCCAACAAGATATCCAGCGCATCAATCGGAGGTTGCAGTCATCAGATACGAGAGGCTGAACATAGGGTGAAACAAGAGTGAAGTTTCAAAATTTAGAAGCAAGGTGAAAATTCATGAAAAATGACTTAGTGAACTTAGGCGCCCCCAGCCAAGAAGGGCGCCCAAGATTTTGAGGGCCCAAACTCAACTGTTTGATGAAGTCTCTCCTAGGAGACCCCTCTTAATATCTCATCAACTTCGTAATGAGCATAACCGGCAGTCAATCTGACGCCTGAGTCACCAGATTTGATGAAATCATCTATGGAGGAGTTAATGAAGAAATTGATGATAAAAATGGCTAACTCTAGACAAAATGGGTGCCCCTGGAGGAGAAAGGCTCCCATGAATTTGAAGGTCGAAATGAATTTTTTAGCCAGAGGCGCCTCCAGAACAATCTTCTCAGAACGGATCTAGCTCCGCAATGAATCATTCAGCTCGCCCATCAAATTAGTCTGCAAGCCGTAAATCGAAGGCGAAGTAGGGGGTCAAAGTCATGAGAAGATGAAAATATAAAAAAAATGGCTAACACTGCTTGAAGTGGGCGCCCCTATCCAAGAAGGGCGCCCAACTTCTCATGCCTTAGTAGAATTTCCTAGATTTTCAAAATTTTAAAATTGCGAAGAGGAAGGTGTCTAAGTTCAATGATCAAGAGATTTTTAGGGTTTTGAAAATAAAAGCAAAAGAAAGCAAACCTAATTCAAACCCTAAGTCTATTTAACACCTCTCTTCAATGTAATTTTTATTATTTTTGTAGGTAGCATTCAAAGGAGAAAATTGGAGCAGCAAGTTTGAAGAAATTTTTCAAGATTCAAGAGCTCAGTTTGCTGGTTATTCATTAAATTTTTCAGACCAGCAACATAAACCCTTACTTTTTCATGCTTTTTCATGCTTTTTCATCCAGAAGATAAAAAATTTCAAGGAGAAGGCCGAGGTTTTAAAATTTTCAGCCATCTGGGTCTTTTCACTTCATTCTTCTGAAGAAATTTTCAAGAACTTCATCAAGTTGCAATAGCTTCTTTTTATTTGCATGTCAGTAAAATCCTCAGTGCATTCAGTTTTTAATCAACTGGGTCCTCTCAAATTAGTTTTCTAAAGAAAACCCATATCACAGCTTTTTTTTCAAGAAAGTTTCAAATCCTAGGGTTAGCTACTTTTTCAATCAACCATCAGTACTTTGCAAATTTAATCAACTGGGTTCATTTCTAATCATATTCTAAACAAAACCCAGGTGCCAACTTTTTTTAGAAAAAATTGAAGAAATTAGGGTTTGCTTCTTTTTTAGTATACAATCAATATTTTTGAAAACGGACGATCTGGGTTGTCTTGCAATGAAATTTTGAAGAAAACTCATATCTCAGAAAAAAAAAATTCAAAAGATTTGTCTGTTGGAGCAAGAAAATCAGCATTCTAAAAATAGTAAGTTGCTCAAAACTTGTCTAAACCTAGGCGAGTTTACAGTCATTCTTCAAGTTTTCCGAAATGGAGTACACTCCCAATGTTTTCAAGACTGGATCAACTCTTTATCATGATTACATCAAAATAGCAAAGACAGATTTGCATCACATTAAGCTGGTGTTCAATCTACACGCTTTGGAGAGCGCAGGCAACACTTCCATCAGGAGCCTAGGACACTCCAGACTCCTCGCAGCAGCGTCTATCCCTATATCGGTTCAGAGTCTTGAGTTCGTAATCGCTTGCATTAAACATTACAACCCGGCTACTAGGGAGATTCAATCAGTTGATGGTAGATTGATTTGTTGTTTGAAGCCTGATATGATCGAGAAGTGTTTTTCCATTCCCCCATGGCCTAAAAGTGTTACTATCTCAAAGGGTGATCGAAGCTCTTCTTTTCATCAGTGAGTTTGTCACAAAGATTCCTTCTTAATACACTCTTGAAGATGGTTCCTACATCGAGTTTGATGAGGTGCAAAATCAATTTCAGAGTGTTGTTCGTGGCTGTGATGGCAGCAATACAGTTGGCGGAAGGATGAGTCATATTTTGATGATGTTAGCAAAGTTTGAAAAGGCGGCCAATGAGGTTGAAGATTTCCTGAGATCTGTTGCAGATGTTGAAGATATTCTAGAAAAGCGGTGTTTGCTATTGAGGACATAGATGCACCGAACCATGACAGTTTCTAATTTTCTAGCGGATGTGATTGAGCTTTAAAGCAGCTTTCTTCTAGAAGCTTTATTTCCCGCTTTCTTTCTATTCTTGGAATAATTCTTATCCATTCTTTGAGAAGAGAAAGAATATAAATGTAATAGTTAGCATTTCCCACTAAGAATATAAATGTAATAGTTAGCATTTCCCACTTTTTCTACTTTCTTAGGTGTTAGATGTTATCTTCTTTCTAGATTTAGAAATAAAGCTTGCTTGTTGAGCAAGCCCTAGATTGTGAAAGCAAGGAGATTTTAGGGTTCCCTACTCCTCTGCTTGTCTATAAATAAGAGTCTTTTCTCATTAGTTTTCTTTAATCATGCTAGTGATAACAAAACGCTGAGCGTATTGTGCCTTCTATTTGTTTCTCAAGTGTTGTTCAATTGTTTTATGATAGCCAATTGTTGAGTCTCTTTTAGCCAACAAGAAGTTATTGTAATTGTTGTTCGTATTGTTTAAGAATAAGATTCCACGCCTCTTTAGCTGAAATTTCTTGTTCCAGGCATGTTAGAAGTAAGTTTTGTTCCAAAACTTTGAGTAATAAAATCATGAGCCTCCTTTGCATTGATATAACATCTCAGATTTTCGTTATTTGTGTTCTACTTTTATGATCTTGATTTCAGCTTACATTCAAGTGTGTAGATGTTTGTTGAGAAAGAGTTTATTGGAGTATTTTGTCAGAGAATCCACCTTGTTTCTCTTTCTACGTATTACTTGAGAAGTTAGAAACGTCTTTAGTTTAAGTTAGTCGTAGTTGAAGTTCTTAAATTAGAAAATCTCAGCTACGACGTTTGTGTTCAATAAACCTTGTGCTCTAAGCTGATAAAAATGATAGGCAACTTAGTTCTTAGTTTACTTTCTTTCAACACCATCAGCAAGAGGGAGCTTTTGTTACAACCCAATTGTATAGTTACTACTTCATAGGAAGTACATTGTAATGTTTGAATCTTTTAGATGAATAAAACAAATTGTTCTTGTAATCAATTGAATGTGTCCTACTGATTGTCTCATTTGTCTGATACTTCTATTGATGTAATTCTTGAATGAATGTAGCATATAAGTTATGGAATAATGTTATTCTAACTTTTTTATGATGTTTTATATATACTGCCTTGTTTTGAGCATGACTCCCGTTGTCATGTCATGATGTGCAGAAAACAGGTTCATACCTCCATGCAGAGGAGAGCTATCACTCAGGTAGGAACTTGGTCGGGTAAACAATAACGAGTACCAATTGGGCATACACACACATAATATAGACTAAGTAAGCTAAGTCAATTGTTGAGTTAAGGGTAAGTCATCCATAGGTTTGTTTATTAACATTAGGAGTCGTATCTACTTCTGAATGCATGAATAAGTGATGCTTGCCAGTGTAACTATATGTGAGATAATGTTATAGGTTAGGAGGTGGGCATGTGCATATATATATATATATATATACAGTATGTACAAGTGTCCATAAGTATATTCATGTCGATACAAACGTATGAGAGCAGATGGATATGCCATACGTGTGCATCGATATAGATACACTTATGAATACGTATACATAAAGTAAATATACATGTATACATACCCACAACCAACTTGTTATATATACGTGAATATGAATAAATATTATGTTGGTATTACCTCGGAATCTACATATACACATATATATACATATACATAAGTATGTATAATGAAAGTATGCTGACTGGCTCGCAGTATACATACTTTGTAATTTAATACGTATATGTATATACATGTATATATGTAAAGGTGAATATAATTATATATTTAATATTATATCAAATATGTATATAATATAGTCTTTACAAAATATATATATGATATGAGATTATTTAAATTATTAAATTTAAATAATTATACATAGATATATATATTGTGTAAATTAAAACTATACTATATATATATTTTTTAATATAATAAAATAAATATATAGATATATTTTATTAAATGGAATAGAAATCGAATGAAGTTAAAATAACACTTTATTTAATATCATTAAGTAAAGAATTTGAAGTATGAGACGTTTTCTCAAAAATAAATATTTCCTTCAAATGTCGAACAACACTTGGAAATTAAATATTGCGACTTCAAAATAAATCAAATATTATTGGCAAAACCCCGCCATGTTTCAAATATTTCTTTTTAACTATATGGAAACTATGGAATGGAAAATAAAAAGGAAATAAAAGTTTCTCATGAAAATGGACCATGTAGAATCGCGCAACTATTGCCAGGTTAACTGAACGCAGCTAAGATGAAGTCGATTGCAGCCAAGAAAATGGGAAAGGTGGACGCCATTTGATGAGGGACTTTGTCTCTGCATTAATCTTCACTTATCTTTACTTGTCGAATCGCGCCTATACCTGTAGGTGTTGCGTTTTTGGGAATTTATCATGTGCAAAATGAACTTTCTTCTTTGTTGTCATCAAATGAAGGTCGAAATCTTCTCTAAAAGGCGCCACCTTTTTTGTTTGAACTATTCCAAACCCTGCTGGCAGCTTGGATGCCTTAGGAAGAGGAATTTGTTAAGTTTTGAAACACTATATAAAGGTTGCTATGCTTATTCTTCAATACACGAATTTAGAAATTGCAAGTTCGATTTTGTTCTCTTCAAGAAGTTTATTCTGTTGTGAGTGAGTTTATACTACTGTGAAAGTGCATTATTTACTGAGAGTGAATTTTATCCTATTGTGAGTAAATTATGTTCTGCTATGAGAGCAGCCATCAATTCTAGAAAGTAATATTTACTTGACAGAGAAATCACGTATGTCATTCATCATCTCTGAGAGTAGTAAGTTGAGATTATCTCCAATTGTGTTAAGAATTCAATTTCAGAGGTGGCTGGAAGTTCTTTGGCAAGAGGCTAAAGGTGTAGCATCCTCACACTTACTCAACATCTGTGGATAGCTATTATCAGGCATGTTTTCTCTTTTATTTTTCCATGTTTTTGCTGCTCTGGTAATGAGAAGAAAGTATGTTTTATACCCTCTATTTGAAAATGAATAGGGAATAGAGATTGTTTATATGATTTACTTTGGATTTAATATCTGAAAAATTATTTCAATTGCAAAGAGAATTTAAAAAAATAGAAAGGCAATTACATGCTTTATACTATTAGCTTTGCATTCATTAGTAGACGGATTTACTAATGCATTGAAGAATTAATGGCATTATTTGTATCGACTCCATATAAGGAGTGTATGCTTGTGTATAGCGATTTAATACTAAGGAATGAATTGAGGGCATTTCATAAGTTTCAGGTCACAACTAATTATAAATTAACTTAGTCAAGTTAATGAAGCTCCTAGGATGAGAGTATCCAGTATAAGGGAGATAGTTGTAAGTACTTGTTAGAATGATCTTCGTTCTAGTAGTTAGCTTGATGTAGAAAGTCTAGGGTACAGACTACCCCGAATAGAGTAACCTACGCGTAGAGTAAGAAAGCCTCAAGTCAAATTGACCCTGGCTAGTGCATGTGATAGATGACCAACATTCTTGATTGAATGTAAACACTTTGGCCAAAGTAGTGTTAGGAACAACTTACACTTAGTTGTGGTACTACATTGTCAGTTCACTGTGGTCCCGAAACACATACTAGTTCAAGAGTTGTCGTATCCACAAAACCTAGATATGTAGGAACACAACACTATGCCCAGTTGGTAGTCGTTAAAAGATACCCCACCAATCTTTTCTTCGAAGGGAGGGTCGTTCATTGTAAAATGATCATGCGGGGGACTACATTATAAGTCTATGGTTGGCGGAAAAACGCCTGAGTGATGTTTCTCCTCCTCAACAATCAGCCGATGATCCAAGATTTGACAGGGCAGACTCCTGGACCTTATTTCCTCTATTGGTGCCAAAAGCCTTCAGGCTATGTATGTATTTCATTCTTCTTTACTTTGTTGTTTCTTTTAGAATGAAATAGTTAAAGTTGCAAATTGATATATCATGTTTATGTATTTGAAAGGAAAAATTTTATCATCATGACATCATTCTTATTTATTGTGGTTGAAATTAAAAGTTTTAAATTTGACGTACAAGTTTGGTCGTCACAACTTCCCCTCCTAATTTGAAGAGCAGTTTATCTGTGCATAGTTGTTCGTTTCAAATACACATTCCAGAGGTGCGAATTTAAATGCCAACACACCAACAATAACCATCCCATGGAATACCAACAATCATCCAACCATATGATTATACTATGATGTTAGCATGCTGCACTTGATACCAATCATAACTTCTCCAAATAGATAACCACTACTTATGCTTGGATATTGTTGTGCACATTTAGTCAAGGGTTGTTGAGCAAACCTATGTACAAGTCTTTCTATACTACAACCAAAATTGGACTATCATATCTAATTTGAAGTGAAAAAATACATTCAATAATTAAAAGAGAATTATAACATTTATAAAATTAAAAAATCGCATGATGTCTACTCATGCATATCATGTCAGTGCATACAAACAAACAAACAAAAATTGCAAACACATTGCTATAGACAAGCATATACTATAACAAAATAAATATTATAAACTAAAAGCATAATAGCCCAAAAAAAAAAAAAAAATGTAAATAAATATTTGATGTTATGTTCTATGTTATATAAATGTGTACTTTTATAATTGCCATATCCAAATGCATTTGTATTGTCTTGAAAATTAATTGTATCCATATTTGATACAATGTTTGTTTCCATGCAAATTTTTCTCATTGTAACTCTACACAATCAATCATATCAAAGTATTTACAATAAAAATACCTATATATGAAATACAATTGAGACCATAGATGAAATTGGACCTAATGTCAAAGACTATTATCATAAATCACCTCAAAAATTCCAGTACTTTTTTAATCACTATAAGAGACTGCTCCATTAAAATCTAGGCTAAGTGGAAACCTGGTGCCTCCATTAAAGAATCTCCTATAACCAACACTGTTGAATCACTTGGAGTAGTGAAGAATCGATTGATACGAACCTCGCTTTGATCCTCATAATGTCAATCAAAAAATTAAAAGCTCTAGACATCAAGAATGAATCAACTTGTAAAATATTCTATATTGCCATATAAAATCTACATTTCTTTTACAAAGCCTCCTTTCTTGAGATATAATGGTGGGAATAATAAAAATCATATGCACATTAATGATTTGCTTCATAAATTTATTTCAGATAAAGATTTGGAAATTTTCAAAATACTATTACTGACATTCTCAACCCATGTGCGTATAATATCATATTTAAAAATCTTTCAAGGGTTATTATATTTTATTCATCAAGAATTTGAGGTGTGCTATTGTGGTGGGCGATTTGAACCTGGTTCGTGCTTGTACGAATGCCTCCTATTACAGTTACAGCACAGCACCTTGTGCAGCTATGCATTTGTTACTTATGATGTGACAGTTAAGACTGCTCTTGGTCAACCATATTTTTATTGTTGATGACTGCTCAGGGTAGGTAAGATAATGATGCAAGAAGCAAAAACTAAGCCCATTAATATATTAACCACTCTCAAACAGTAAAACTTTCCATCTCAAAGAGAGAACTGCCATAAATGGAGCACATGCACAGGAATTTCTTGTTTCACAAACTGTTCATTATTCAATACGCTTAAACATTCAAACGAAACACAAGAAGAATGACACACTTACACACAAATAGGTCAACTGAAGACTCAATCAAGAAATTTGAGTTTCTGTCAGTAGAAGGATGCTTGCTTTTTTTGAATATGAATTAAAAATACTGAGAAACTCTCTTGCTGATACAAAGTAACAAATTATAATTCACAAGCATGAAAGTGCATGCCTGAATGTATAGGACCCACTCATGGAACATTCTTCCGCGTGATATGTCTCTAGTTTTGAACAAGACCTTGTTATTAGGCCAATGACCTATATAAACTCAAAATCCGAAAATAAAATACACTCATAATAAATAGTATGCTTTGGCAGCTAGTCCAGATTCCAGACATTGCCCTTATTTTCCACTTACATGTCGAAAATTGCAGATAGACATTTGAATGAATAACAAATTTATACTACAGAAGATAAACCGCACCCATTAAATAAATTGACCTATGCCACGAAAACCATCAACTATAATATCAGGTTGTCAAGAAGAAATACTAGATGCAACCAGACATTATGATAATATTTTGTTGGAAAGATTACATATGGTAAAAACGAAAAACTGTGGGTTTTCACACCACCTAAGGGTTTTTATTGCACCAACATGGCCTGTATGGCATGTTTCTCTCGGTCTGATAAGTCCTGGAAAAGAGTAAACCGGAAAATTCAGAATGTAAGCAAAATTACGATGTAGAATTCCTGAATGAGATTATTGAATACATGAACAAACATTGTAACAATTTGCAAATCTATTTATAGACTCTGCCTGGCCCTGATGATGGATCATGGAGAGATCCAAAACGTTGATGAAAATAACTTAACACAGTTTTTCCAGAAGGTTTTTGCTTACATGTAAAATGATTACTACCTAATTCAAAGGATTCACAACTACCCTGATAATTGTGTGCACTTAAGTCAAATACAATTTACATCAACAAACATTTGCATGAACTGTAGAGAAAGGATTCTATCATATTAAAAACCACGGTTATGAGGTGTGAGAAGTAAATAGAAATTGAAGCAAATAGAACCCAAATGTATTGCTATTGGAAAACAATCTGTGTGCCAAGAAACGCATGCCTAAATACCAAACTCTATACTAGTTTATAAGTATGAAGCTATTGGTACATGAAAATCACAAAAAGCATGCCAAAAGTAAAACAACGAATATAGAAAGGCAAAGCACAGAACCATCATAAATTCATCTTATTTCAAAATTAAATAAACCATATCATACAAAAATCAGAAAAGCATAAATATTTGTTGGGGTTCAGTTCTCTCCATAGCAGAAGTACTGGCCATTTTGTTTCTGCTTATAAATCTTTAGTGGGATTACTGGGTTGTTATTCACATATAAATGCTTACATTTATAGTATAGGAAACCCCCTTCATATGTTTAGCTAGTAGACTATTGCTTCTTGTCATCCTTCTCCTAGCTTATCTGGGTGCCTAATGAGAAGATATAAAATGAATGGATTTTTAAATTGTCTAAGGAGTTGTGAAAATAATTTGTGTCGCACTGTCCCAGTAGATACATCAGGATTGTAGTTTAGTTTACTCTACTTTATTCCCTTGCTTTGCTTCTGACTTTAAAAATTAAAACCCTTCTAGGACTGACCTAGAGTGGAGTTACTGCATTTTGGGACTGTAATAGAGCTGCTGGACAGTGTAAATGAAGAAGTCATCATGACCAGGTTGAACTCACTTCCATACTAATGATGAAAAATGTTTTTCAGTTGCCTGCAGTTGACCCAATTTTCTGATCCTGTCAAGATTTGCTTTTTATTAATTCTACTGACTGTTCCATTATTCACTCGCCCCTGTAGGCTACTCCGTATCTATTGTGGATTTTATCTTTGAATCCCTTGGATGCTGATCCCTTGTGAAAAGGCCAAAGTCATAATATTTAGTGATTGCTATTTAGTATGTTATTATGGATCAACATTTGGAATACAGTGCATAGATGCTGAAAAATAGAACATTAAGGTTTTCATGGAAATTTCAGTGTCTGATTTCATGTGTTGCGTTTGATGTTAGAGGTATACCAACCATGGATTCTTACCTTTAAATCTTCTTGCTCCCCCTTGTTAGAAGATTGGGATCCGAGTCAAACCCATATTTGTCTTTTTGTGTGCACTGGATTCACTGTAGCTGGTTAGTGGTCAAGTCAGCTTTATGTTTGTCCTTTTGTGTGACGTGGAGATGAGTGTGTCGATGATCAAACTTGGAATAGAAGGCCACGTAGAAGTTCTGATTTGGAGCTGATTGTTCCTCAATTCAAATCCTACCAAGGTTAAGTACATATGATACAGTAAACTTCTAGATTTAAGGTACTCTTGGTTGCAATATTTTGTTATGTTATATGCTTCTAGAGTCAACTGAATAGGAAATTTTGTCCAACATTTTGAATTCTTCCACTACAACTATCTTCAAGGATTGAGGATTGAAGCTAGATAGTAGCCTTGTTAAGGAAATTAATACAAGGGAAAAAAATAATTGGTCTACATAAATCTCAAACTCGTAACATTGGAAGCATCAATTTACAAAGAATTAATCTACCTATTTTGTGCAAAACTAGAATCAGCATCCTACAACATTTTGTTATGGGCTAACATGGTCAGCATGCATTCACCACTAAATCCATCCCGATGAACATAGTTAGCTTTACAATTTAGTGTCCAAATTTTTCTTGTCTCTACTAAACTTTGCAGTTGTGATCCTACTTTGGATGGAATGCTTTCTCTCAGTCAGCATGTTGCACTTGTATAATATCTGGTATGTAAACTCTCAAGCACCGACTTGTAGAATTTGCAAACAACACAACTACTATTATACTAGAATTCATTTCAAATGAGAGTCATAGAATGCATACCTGAATAATTACACACTAGAATTAAAATTGTGTTGTAGAGGAAACATAATCAGCAATGAGAAGCAAGCACAAGAAAAATGAATTCTTATTGTAAACTCCAATGCAAGGAAAACCAACTAGATTTAGTAATTGCATAGCTTGCTTAGTTTTCTGAGGGCCTAAGATTGGGTTAAAAGAGTATAATTAGAACAAATACAATATCAACATACTGTTGTTTTATCATACAGGCCAGAGTACAAGGACTCACCAAGTCCTGGGTTGAGCCTTGGTGAGTTTTTGCCAGACTTGCAAGTCCCGAGCCCAAGACTTGTAAGGCAGAAAAACAATGAAACCTAAAAAAGATATGTAAAATTGAGATCTCTGGCCAGTTGCTCTGGTCTTCAGTTATTTCATGTTCCTCTTTTGATACAGCAGCCATCAAATCATTATTACTTTCTGAAACTAGACCTGTCCACTTCCTTTTGCATCAAATGGCACGTTTAGTAGTGCAAGAACCACAATTACAGCAAACTAAGTCATGTGATTGCTGTAGCTTCATCATTTTGACAAAATATTATACCTTTCCTCTCAACGCACTTTTCTTATGTATCCCAGTCTGGCTTTCACTCAGTTGTCTCTCATCCTGTGCCCTCACAAATCCATCTTGTGAATTCTGTAAGACAATTTTAGAGGCACTATTCCAATGCTTATGCTCTTTAATCCGTGCATTTTCTGTTTTCTCCAGCACTTAATAAATTGCAAGTTCTCTGTTTTTCAAAGTAGCAGTACTTCCAATCTCAGAAAACACATGTACATCAAGAAGTATTTTTCCATTTTCTATGTTTTCTATTCCATTAAAGTTTCCTTTAACAAAAAAAATTACATAAGCCCCAACGGAAGCTTCTAAATCCATAGAATTATTTTCCTAAATGTCTCCGGTAGTAGGCCATTCTGATTCTATTTCATCTCTGTCATGGTTTGGATCACCATCTCAGACATTGCAGATTCAGTTTCTTTACTCCCATAATCAATAGTTTCATTTTATATATGCAAATGCCAAATTTCCATTGATTTGAGAACCCACAATCATGATTTCTCAATTTATAAATTGTATGCACCATTAAACACAAACACTACTCTACTTCTGATTCTTGTTTCTGATGCCATGAATATCATAATTCATAAGTTCTGTGCACCTAAACCACTTATAAATATTTATATATTTAAAAATGTTGCTAACTTCAGCTTAAAAATCCACTCTTGTGCCCATTTGCTTGATATATAATTTTGTGCGATCAAAGTAGCTTGTAATTGATTATTTCATTGTCTTTAAAGTTGATTTAGTAAAGACTCATAGAAAAATCTGTAAATCCATAAAAGATGTATATATTTCATGAGTTTTTCAATTTGTCATGTTTGTGCCAAGTCTGAGTTCATGTCAAAAATCAGCTTGCCAAGTCTGAGTCTCGTAATTATGGTACAGCCCACACTGATTCTTTTCCCCTTCCTTTTAAAATCAACTCTTGATCTTGGTCACCTTTCACATGTATTATGTTAGTGTTTTAATTTGTCACTTTTGTGACAACACAAAACAGAACAATGTGTGAAGAGAATCCTCTCTTCAACTTAGCTGGGGAAGCTCCATGATGTAATCTACTCCTAAAATCTAATACAAGTAAACTAGATTGCTACTTATGCACACCATACAATTTAATCTCTGGGAGTTTTGCATGTAAACAAAATGCTAAAAAAAATCTAGACATATCTTTTCTTATCTGGGAGGCTAGAGCACCAGATTGAATGTACTTATCTGACCACAAGGTTTTCTGTTTTTTCAGCTAAACTAAAACATGAATTTAAACTCTAATGCTTTCCAATGATTTAAAACAAAGATAGATGGATACACCTCAACAGTTGGATTGATCTTAACAAGGAACACAATACTTATAACAGCAGTTGACAAAGAGCAAGATTCAAAAGCAAGCAACAACTCCAAAGCATGCAAAATTACTCTGCACAATTGAAGATTGATGTTTCACATAGTTAAACAGGGACCTTGTTTTCTGCTTGACTTGCCAAACTTGCACAATTACAACACAAAACTTTAACTCTGAAACTCGAATGAAATTTTCAATAGCATAAGCTTAACCCAAACTCTCATTCCATTCAGCGCACTGAAAGCATTTATTTATGAGCTTATCTAATTTATTTAAAGCAACCTTAATCTATATCCTTGCTAAGGAGGAAAAAGAACACTTTGAGCCTGAAATAAGCTTCCCTTTGCTTTAAGAGTTGCTTTCTTTCTTCAATTTGGGCACCCAAAACAATGAATGGTTGAGCTGTGTTGTTTTATTGCTTTAAAATCAGCTTTTCTCACCTATCAAACCACCTATGTCACAGCCCATTCATGGTTGAATACTTTTGTTCTTTAAATCCCCATCTGGTGCTGATATTTCCTTTAAATGATTTGTCAACTAGTCACACTTTTAGCAATCAAAATCAGCTAGGTCACTTTTTAAGTGGAATTGCCACAAGAAAAAAGTGATTTTCACTTAAGTAAATTAAGTTTCACTCTTCTTCTGCTTTAACACTTGAAATGCCACCTTAGAATGATGATTTTCATCATAAAGTTGTGTTTCTTCTTTGGCACTTTTTTTTGCCATTGTTGCCATCATGGACACATATTTTAAGTGGAATTGCCACATGAAAAGTGCAAAAATTACTTGTCACTTGATTCTTTAATACCTTTAAGACTTAGTTGTGGATTAGTGGAAGGATTGCTAGTTGAGTCACCACTTTTAAGTGGCAATGCCATTGAGAATGTACAACTTGTACTTTTGTATTTTAGCAACGTGACCACTTAAGTTCTTTTCTACCTTGTCGTGGATTTCTGCCCATTCAACCATCTCGGTTGCACTTTTTCCCTAGTTGAGCCACTTACAATATGCAAAAAATTTCAACACCTAGACTCTTATGCTGATCACACATCTATGCCATCATTGTCATGTTGAGGACAAATCTACCTTGGTTCAACCATTGAAAAAATGACATAATCAATCAGACTTGATGATTTCTATCATAGTGTGGTTCCCTAAGATATTTGCCACTTTAGATTTGGTGATCAAACCTATGTTTACTTTGAGGTGATTCTATGTAGATGCTTTGTCTTCCACCAATATGCCCCTTGAAGGAAATGCTAGCAATTCAATAACTTGATCATCTTCCATTATCTCCCCTTTGTTGAGCAATCTACATTGTTAGATTCAACAAAAGTAGAACGACACTTTGACAACTTCGCAATTTTAACAAAAGTTTACTTAATTGGATTTGATAACATAACAAGAATGACATAATTAGTAACTATAAACTTGACTCTAGGAGAAATTTTCATAGGTGTACTAGTTTTGGTACTAACAATGGCTCTTTCTGTGGACCATGGGACAAACCTAGACCATATGAGAATTTCAAAAAAAATGGGCAAACAAAACAAATCAGCACATTATCCATTGGGCTGATAGAGCTGAGTCAACTAACCTAAACAAACACCTAGAACAAAACTAGAAGCAAACATAGCACATAAATGGGGAAAACCTTACAACATAACGATTCAGAACATGGAAAGAGGAAATTGATCACGAAAAACAAAGGGAAAAGACCCTGTAACCCTAGGGGTCAAAAAATTTTAGGAACTTTTTGCTATAAGGAAAACGCAATTCAATGCCATCTATACAAGCAAGACAATATTTATTATCTCCATAAGTTTTTCTTGTTTTGAAAAGACCAAGACATAAACAATCAAATTTTTTGTGTATGCCCTTGGATTCATGATATTTATCCAATAGCAAAACCAAATCTTTGACAATAAAATCCCTCTACAAAGCCTTATCGTCAAAAACCTTTTTTAAACATGTTTGATGCTCATGATCTTGTCAATTCTTTTAGTTCTTTCCTCTTCAAGCTTTAAGAGATAAATAATGTGTTTCTCCACCAAATCTTTAAATTGACTATCCTCCACAGAAGGTGAGGGTGATAGTAACACTACCTCCATCCCATATACGATAGAGAAAGAGGAAGTCCCAATTGTTCACTTTGTTGTAATTTTGTCAACCCAAAGTACATCAAACAATTTCACATGCCATGTTCTCTAATTCTCTTCCACAAGCTTGTGGATGATTGAAACAATATTCTTGTTAGAGGAGTTTGCCTATACCTTCCCTTATGGATAATAAACTAAAGAGAGATAAAGCTATTCCATATTCCTAATGAAAAATTGGGATTTCTTTTGATGAAAACCTTGACACATTATCAAAGGCTATCTTTCTTGACACTCCAAAATGGGATAAAATGTTTTCCTTGAGGAAGCTACAAACCATTTCAAATGTTGCTCTTTTAGTAGATATGGCTTCTGCCCATTTGTAAAATAATTTGTCATTGCACGCACATTAGTATGTACTTTGCTTGAATTTCAATTTATTGGCTTCACAAAATCAATACCCCATTATCAAAATGGGCATCAATTATTCACCATATTCGGCTTGCCAACTAATTGTTGACATGAACAACGCATTTATAGCCATTCATATGCATCCTTGAATAAGGTAGGACAATAATAATGAGCAAGCAAAATCTTGAACACTTTGACGCAAGATGGGAAATGACCACCACAAGCTTGACTATGTAACGCTTTCAGCAACTTAGTTTGCTGTTCTTTATTGACAATTGTAGGGAAGTACCATTAAAGCTTCATTTATATAACACATCTTTCCAAATAACATATCTCTACACTTGCAATTTTAATATTCTTCATTGCTTGCTAACCATTTGCTTAGTACGATTGCCATATGTGAGAAAATATGCAATGTCCTAGTACCACTCTTCAATAGAATCAATTAGAAAAGCCAACCAAGTGCTAACTCATCTTCCTCTTTATCACTTTCTTCTTTCTTCAAGCCATCATCCTCTAAAATCAATTGGCATAAGCCTCTTCCCTATATCAACTTGGTAGGCCAAATTTCTAAGTCATATTCCTAAAATCATAGCGATCCAATTGCATCTTTTGGTACCTTACTCTTGATGAGTTAAAATAGTCTTGATCATTGGATTAGATACCATCACTATTGCATGAAAATGTAGCATTAACTTCTAATAACTCATACTACTACATAAGTATAATTCTCCATTAATGATATCAAATTTCCACAATCCATATTGTATTTGCTCAAGATTTCTGGATTTGATTGTGTATCAGTTTTTTGCATCAATGTTTCGGATCACACTCCATGATCCATCATCAGGATGAAAGCAGAGAGCATAAGGAGAGAAATAGAAGTTGCAGACCAAGACCACTTTAATAGACCAGTGAAGGGAGAGAAGGCTGCACTTAGGCCGAGAAGACAAGAAAATTAAAAAAGAAACCTCAAAAATAAGAAACCTTATATTTGACAAAGATGAAATAAGATAAAAAACAAAGAAGACTTAAATTAAATATATCTATGTTCAACTATATGAAAATCAATATAGTCATAGCAGAAATTGTAACAAAGAATCCAACTAAATGTAAATTAGGAAAAATTATCAGAATAAGAGAAACCCAAAAACAAAGAAAAAACACATAATAAATGAAACAAAGAAAATATAAAGTAGAACACATAATAAATGCAACCAAGAAAAAAAAAAGAGAAACCTTAAAAATCAAAAGCATTAAATTTGACAAAGATGAAATAAGATGAAACAAAGAAAGACAAAAATTAAATAAAAAAATGAATAAATCAATGTACAACAAAATGAAAATCAATAACTTAATTAAGGCATCAAAATGAATAAAAACGGAAAAAGAAACATAAATTGAAGGAGACAAAGGTGACTTATAAATAAAACAAGAAACCTTATAAAACTACAAACCAAAATCAAAAGCCAACTTCTCTCAACCAAATTAGATTTATAAATGGAAATCAAAATGAGAATAAATAGGGTTGGGGCCCTAGCTCGGTTGGCTAAATCTTTCCTGTTGCAGGAGGTTGGTCACAAGGTCTAGTCTCCCCCACCCCCGTGGTACCGGAGGGCGTGTCGTGCCAGTGTCGCGGTCACGTTAAAAAGTTTACCAGGTGCACTGCAGTTTATAGGGGGTCGTGCTACCCGATTCCTACAGTCTAAAAAAAAAAATGAGAATAAATAAAATAAGAAATCTAATTTTCCATTTATAAATCACTATAAATAAAAGGCGACTTATAAATAAAATAAGAAATCTTATAATATAAACCAAAATCAATAATATAATTAAAGCATCAAAACTATAAAAATTCAAAATGAGAATAAAACACTAAACCAAAGAAAAACATAAATTGAAAGAAACAAAGGAGATTTATAAATAAAATAAGAAATCTAATAAAAATAAACCAAAAAATGAAAATTATAAATGGAAACTTAAAAAATCATAATAAATAAGACAAATGAAATTATAAATAAAAGATAAAACAAAGATAAACTTAAAATAAAACAAATTAAAAAGAAACTTGATACATATAAAAAAGAAAACTTATAATTAAAAACTAAAACAAGTAAAATCTAGAACAAACCTTATAAAAAAGAAAACTTATATTTCTCCAATTGAGTATAACTTAATTCATGATCTTTGAAACCAAAGCTCACAAAAGCATTAGGTGACTCTAATCTTTGTTTGTTCTTCTGAGTTTCAAAATAGGAAACATGTTGAATTCCAAAGCATAGTAATATATGGTAAACTCTTTTAAAAAATCAAAACGACCATTGACTTCTTTATGTCGTTGAATGTTTTCTTTCCTTCCTCATTCATGAAAGTTGATACTTTCTTCATCGTACTTGCAATAGTTCTTGTTAATTCAGCAAAATCTAGAACAAACCTTCTCGAAAAACTTACTTTGCCAAAGAAAGAACTCCAATTTTGCTCATAGGCAAAGATAAGTCTTGAATGGCTTCAACTCTATCTGGATCAATCTCAGTTCCTTCTTTAGACCCAATGTGACCCAATAGCTTCCGCTCTATAACTATAAAGACAAACATTTTGGGATTTAATGAAATCCCATGGAATATACAACACTTGAATATCATGATCAAAATAATTATCTCTTTCTGGAAAATACTATCAAATCATCAAGGTGTACTACAATCGCTTTGTCTCTTAGATCTCCAAAAGTCAAGCTTGTCATTCTTTAAAAAGTTGCAGCAGCATTCGCTAACCCAAACAACATCCTTTCATAAGCAAATGTTCCCCACAAAGTGGTAAGCATTGTTTTATGTTGAACTTCTACTAACACCTCAATCTAATTATACTCTAAAAAGCCATCAAAGAGTGATAACATCTTGGAGCCGATCACTACTAGTATAATGTGATCCATAATAGGAAGAGGGTAGTTATCTTAAAAAGAAGCATGATTAAGATTCTTGTAATCCACACAAATTCTAATCTCACCATTACTTTCCTTGATAGGCACAATATTGGAGATCCATGTGGAATGATGAGTTAGAAAGAAAATATTAACATCTAACATCTGTTGGGAATTTATGTTAGTGTTCACATGTTAGTGTGAGGTAAAGTGAGTTAAATTAATAACTCACATAGTTATTATGAGTGTTAGGAATATTTGTTAGGTTAGTTAAGTCATATGTATAGACTTATTTTGTTGTACGAGTGTGTTTGTTTGAGTTGTTACAACAACCCATATATTTAAGAGTTGTTATAGAGTTGTTTCCTATGAAATAGGATTTGAGAATCCTATAAATTTGTAATATGTATTGAATGAAAACATGTAGCACGACATTTTCTTGTGTAATATTATTCTGCTTCTATTCGACTCTATTGTCTTATAACATCTACTAAATCTCAATATAATTTTTTCCAATCAACTGCAGCTTATATGGCCTACATTTTTGTCAGAAAGGTTTGACTTTTGCTTTTGGTGGAGCAGTGTGAGATAGTTCTTATCACTCTATCCTAATGATGGATCAAGCTGTTTGATCTGAAAAGTCAATATTTAAAAATCTACAATACAGTTTAATCTAGAAGCAAATCAATAAAAATTCTATGGACTATGGGAATATCATGTTGCACATTAAATACTTGCCAATTTTTCTTGAACTCATCATGAGGAATAAACAATAATGCTTAAACAGCCAAAGCATCTACCTTGCTATTTGAATCTCTTGGGGTATATATGTTTAAATCTATTGGGGTATACTTTATAAATAATGTATCAAAAGACTCCATGCAATCCCAAACTTAATTACTACATTGACACAACCAATTTTTCTCCACTTGGAACTGTTCTTTGAGTTGATTTATAATTAGTTCTGCATCTCCTTTGACCTTGAGTAATTTTGTTGGTGTAATTAATTATTATTGCACCTTATATTAAGTTTACTTGGGTAAATAATATTGTTTACTTGAGCAAATTAGGAAATAAAAGCACATGTCATCTCCTTGATTGATGAGAACGCGTCACCTCTACCTCATTCCATTCCAAGATTGACAATAGTTAGGTGCCACATCTCTCTTATCAAGATGAGTTCACTTGACACCTCTACTCCTACAATAGAGTTAGTCCTCTGAGACACTTGCCACCTTGACTTGTGCATCCTAGAGATTATATATTGTAGTTAATTTCCTTCATTGCATACCTTGAATATCAAGAATACAAATATTGGAAAGTTATCAAATTCTTCTCTTTCGATTGCTAGTGAATTTATGTTGTCATAATTCTATTTGGGCTCTAAGGAGATTTAATGTTGTTAATTCTATTTGGGCTCTAAGGAGATTCAATTTTTTATTTTTTTAAATTCATCTTCCCAGGCGCAGACATTTTGTCAAACAGTTTACCATGTTGCTGTTCTGAATGTGCTTCAGGTTGTCTTCACCGAAAGGTAGATGTTTTGTGTACAGAATTACAGAAATATGCACTTTCCATAATATATCATTCATAGCAATATACATTTTAAAAAATCATTCACAACATCAAATGTATTTTTTTATCATGTTGGGCTAGCTGATACAAAATTTCAACTCATTAAGTACTCCTTTATTATTTTTCAACATTTACGGTGAAAAATATTAATTTTCTGACCTTATTTATGAAGATTCACTTGCCTAGCGCCCCTCCCAATTTTCCGCCAGCAACTCAACTCACCTCAGATAATGAGGCGACTCCCTATAAGAGTATGGTGGCCACTACTAAGCTTTGGAGTCTTTACAGAATGCAGCGCTGATCACTTCTGGAATCTTGCTTGCTCCCACGTCACCAAACTAATAGCCAAACTACCAATCACACCTTATGTAGATGGTGGCTATTCCAAACACATACCCTGATTTCACCTTGAAGAAATAAAATTGATTTCGATATGTTATGACTTCCCCAAATTAAGATATAGGGCTCAAGAGAAAAAGCAGCTGGAAGAATTAAAAACTTCTGTGATAGTCCCCTTTTTTTGACCGGCCAGCTCCTAGCTGCATTTATTTTTCTCCACGTAGGCTTCCTTGTTAATTTCTTGAATGATGTGGCGGCCCTTCTCTTAATCACAACTCCAACAATATTAGTGACTTAGTATTAAACGGCATTAGGAAGCTCAAAATTTTTGAACCTCATAAAAACATTTACGGACATCTTTGTCTCCAGCTTGCAAAGTAAACACCATTGAATGGGCCTTTGGTAGACTCCTAATTCGACACCCAGTTGAGAATCACTCCTTACACGTGAAGACCAACTATATTGGATTGATCTCATGGCAACCATATTTTTATCAAATAAGGCACTAGCTTCATAGGTGAAGCTCTTGTTTGCCCCTTCAAACTCAACTGACAATCAAAGTCACAACCCCTATTTGGAATACCCGACTTACTTCCTCCAGCTACTTGAACAAAGGAGTATTATATCACCAATATATATCAGTAATATGAATAAGAACAGTGACTTCACATAGGCGCTGCTGATGAAGTAAAGCTATGGTAGAAGGGGGAAGGCTGACGAGCCTTAACAAGTATTAAAGCATATCTTACTTCTAGCGGCTAACCCTAAAACCATTAAATCTCACCTTCTTAAGCACTTGAACAATCCGGTTAGATCTAAGCAACTGAAAATATAATTCTTATTTTCCTCGTCTTTGCAACTCTACAACTTACCACAATTCCCAACCCTCAAACATAGAAATTTGTCTTCGTAGCAGACTTTCCAAATTTCAAACAACTTCTAACTAAACTGTGAAGCTATGCAAGAATTCTAAAATGAATTCACCTACAAATGGATTTGGTTTTTCATCCAATCCACCGAACCCGAAGGTTTCTATCCTCAAGCTCTTCCAAAAGCTCTCCAAGAACCAAATAAATTCAATACATCAAGCATGAACTCAAAATGAACACTCCCAAACCTTTTAATTCAACTTTTAGTAACCGCTACCTATTTCTCGAAAACCCATATTTACCTTTTTAAATTAAACCCCTTATTTCTCCCAAAAGCGTGACTTTATTAAATTATTTAACTTTTCCGACTTTAAGTCACTTTTACAAAATAATTAAAATAATTAATTTATGTTGCCATTAACTTTATGTTTTTTCGACAACTTAATTAATTATTTAATTATTAAAATATTTCTGCACCAACACTGAAACTGTAAAAAATATGAACTCCGACTGAAGACAGCTGAAGGTGCCAAAAGATACTCCACAACTGATAACCCCTTTGACACACTGATTATCGCCAAGAAAACTAATAGCTACAATCAATGCTAACCTGATAAAAAATGGGATATTACAATTAATCATTCATCTTTACTAAATCTAACATGGTATTATAGCAAGAAGTTTAAACAACATTTAGATTTCAAATCTAAAGATAGGTTGATGTTTTTTCTCCAATTTTATATTCTTGCAAACTTGTGAGATTCTCATTCACCTGTTATAGGAGGCCACCAGGGAAGAAACAAACTATTCCATTGCATTCACAAGGGTCAGATCAGTTAGGGTATGACTTCATTTCATCCTCGTCAAATAGTGTCAATTCAATCTAGTACAGATTTTCCCATAGGGTTTGCCTTTGTTTTTGTAGACAATGTGCATTTTGAGGTAGTTTAGGACAAAACAGACAACATAAACATGTCCAAAAGGCGTCAAAACATAAAACTTGACTATCAATTAGTGTTCCATGGGGTTTCGGGGATGGGGACGGGGGACGCGTTTCGGGGACGTGGGGACGAGGGGTCTAAGTTTGGGGGCGGCAAGGGGACGGCGAGGGAGCGGCAGGGTGTTGATATACATATAGTACTTAAAAAAATAGTTATAAAAAGATGTATAAGTATAAGAATTATACATCTTGGAGACAACTAGGAGTCCCGCTAGATGTCTTAAGGACACCCTAGTGTCCTCAAAGTCCTAGCAACGTCTTGTAGACAGCAACATTGGTGGTGGGATGGTGGCGCTGGTGGTGGGCTGGTGGGGGGACGTCTCCCCCAAGTCCCCAAGTCTCTGAGATGTCCCCGTCTAGGAAACCGGGGTTTTTTGGGGGGGACGCGTCCTCGTGGAACACTGCTATCAATTCATCAAAATTGAAGCAATTTGAACAAGAGGCAAAAAAAAAATTATTGAGGTATGTCGTAGGGCCACCCTACATACTATTGTGCAAATACATGAAAAAAAATATTCCTACATTTTTTTATTTGTTTTATTTTTTCAATTTTTAAAAATCAAAAAACAATATAAACCAAAGTTCTTTTAACCAAAAGAAAAAAATTAAAAGGTTGTAAGGCTTGCACAGGGGGGGTATGGGGTACCTCATACCTTGTAACCTTGCCATCATAGTGGTAGCAAGGTCAAGCACCCCCCTCTTGCCAATAAAGCTTTATCTATCATCAACAATCACAACAGATTTTCAACGTCCCATTGAAAACTCTAGCACCGCCCACTATCATCACCTCTTGACTCAACTACGAGCAAAGCATCAACGCACCACCACCACCACTTAGTTGCCCAAATGGCACTATTTCACTACATGAGCAACTTAGCTAGTGCACCTCCACCTCAAAGGTGGCACTACCCACAAGCACAACCTGCCACCCAACAACTGGCCCCCTCTCCACTACAATTTTCAACTATTAAGGACAACTTTAGAAGGGCTTTTCTTAGTTGTATTGAGCCTTTTCTGCATGCATTTTTTTTTAAATGAGGCACAATTTTGTGCTCTTCACAGTGAAGTAACTAGTTCTTACTTACAAAACCTACTTTTTCTAGAATAGACGTTCTTTTTGTGACTTTGAAAGTTTATAACTCTCCCAACAAGCTCCTTTTTTAGTGTTGTTATTTTTTAAAGTCGGTGTCTTTTTAAGCTCTACACAACAGTGAACTTTTTTGTTCCTATTCTATAAACACATAGTACTTCCAACATTTTGGCTACTTCTAGGCTCTATAAAACTTTGTTAATCTAGTATCTTGCATTGTAAATACACTAAAATTAAGTGTCAAACATTGTAAATTGCTAAGTGCATCGCAATTGATTAAAAAGAGTTATTTCATGTACTCAACAAATAAAATGTTATTTCATGTGAGGGACTTCACACAAACATTTCATACAATTACAACTCTATCAAGAAGGCAAGCTAAGTTACTAAGATATAAGAAATCATCCATTTGTCATTACCTTGGAAGAAGGAAACTATAAATCCCAGAAAGATGGCATTCTAAAGCACTGCATTGGATTCATCTCTTGCCACATTTGTATGGACTTATCCCTTAGCTATGTACTCATTGGCAAAAATCTACATAAGAAACTAAGAATCATCATGTCCTAGGATTAAATGAACTTAGTTTTGGCAAAAACATACATTGAGTGCCTTCTCGCTCTTTAGACCACAATGTGGGAGATGTACGCAAATCCCAATGAATTTCTATTCCCTGATGATCCCTCAATGGACATAATTCTTCCCCTTGATGATTCTAAAAATCCTTTATATGATGATGATACTAAAGAGGAACTTGCTTATTGTGAAAGTCTCAAATGTTTTGATGACACAGAGATCTCTTTTATTTTTTTTCCTCCTCTGACACCTCTAGCAATGGCAACTTTTCTACCACCTCCATCTGCTACATTGATAGAGATCTCAACTTCTCCACATCCTACTACAAATTCTATTTAGCAAGCTCACACTTGTCTTATTGATTATGAATATATCTACTTATCAAACATCCATCAATTGTTTGTAGAATCTCGTTCTTGATCTTGATGACAACATTGAGGACATATGTCTTTTCTTTGATAACAACTCACATTGAGTTCCACCATCTCTAGTTTTGGATCCTCTTGTACTCTCTTTGCCACATCATGCTATTATTTTGACACATCTTGATTCACATAGGTTCAAGTCTCACACTTTTGTGGTCACTATTCTCGAATATTGTATGGCACAATCAATTCAACATCAACATCGAGACACCTAAGCAACTTCTAGAACAATACATCTTAATTCCTTCCTACATTCCACAAAAGGAAGATGCATCCCTTGTTGCAAAGGGACCTACTTCAACATTTGCCATGCAACATTTTATATTGACTTTCTCTCTCTTCTTTATGGATCCACACGTGTTTTCTTTTGCATGGATTTCAGGACACTCACTTTTGGGGGCAATCTTGTCGTCCTCTTCATAACTTAGTTGAGATGGAGTTCTATTCTACGAGTTTTCTCATTTTCTACTTTTGTGAGACAAGAGGAGAGGGGGGGTGGTATACTCTCTTTGTACATTCAAGTTTTCCAAATTGTACATAGGTAACTCATATGGCTTGCCTTGTCAAGACCCATTTCTTTATCACCTCAATTGTACTTAAGCAAGAGTGTTGACGTAACTAATAATTATTGCACCTTATATTAAATTTATTTAGGTAATTAATTTTATTTACTTGAGCAAATTAAGAAATAAGAGCGTGTGTCATCTCCTTGATTGATGAGAGCATATGCCACCTCTACCTCATTCAATTCTTTGATTTGTGGTAGTTAGGTGCCACATTACCCTCACCAAGATAACTTCACTTGATCATCAAGATGAATTCACTTGACACCTTTGCTCCTAGAGTTGATCCAGCCCTTCAATTAGCTACTCTCCTCTAGTGCATTTCCTTCATTACATAGCCTAAATATCAAGAATATAAATATTCAACTGTTTTCAAATTCTTGTCTTTTGATTGCTAGTGAATATTGTTAATCATTCTTCTTTATTAAATCTAACAAATTTGATTCTCCTTTCCTTAGCATGGCGCAACCCAAGTAGTAAAGCTTCATACTTGGCAATATTTTTCATGTGTTTGAATTACAGCCAATTCAAAAATGGATGTGACTTTCATTTTGGTGCTATCAACACTATCCCAACCCCTAATCCAAAAAACATTTTATCAAATTGGAGAGTCCAAATACCCTACTCTTCAGTACTTGCATTTGCCTCAAAACAAATATGATCTATGCTCTAAATTTTTTCAACAAACATCATCATTTAAGTTCAAGGTCCAATATCTCCATATAGCATGTTGGCTCTTGGATCATTCATCTTTTAAATAGTTATTTGAGGTTTCAGAGCTAGTTCAAGACAAACTTTCCTTCCTTTAATTGGGATCATAGTCAAAGACCAATTTAGTTCAATTTCTCATCCCAAGTCCTTTCAAAAACTCCTACTCAAAACCATTACATGGCTAGTTGAGATATCAACTACCAAAATTGTCATCATGATTCTCTATTCATGATAACCTACTAAAGCTACATGTGCATCTTTGAGTTGACCAACTAATGGTACCAACTTTGATTCCAAAAAATAACATTTGTTGAGGGTCTTCATGTGAGTTAACTGCTAGCAGTGAAATTTGCATTTTGGCTTTGGCCATATAACCCAAGATATCAAAATTTGCAACTGTTTCGATCGATCCTATAATTGCTTTGGCAGTTTGAGATGAAGAGCGGCTTGATTTGGCATTTCTTTATTCCTTTCCTCTCATCGACTCCATCATTCCTCTCTCCATTTTTTCTCTTTCAATTATTTGATACTAGACATGAAGGACGACAAGGGAATGACTAAGACTTGTCCATTGCTCAAGGGGTTCTTCTTCAATAAAGCCTATTGTAGAGATGTCATCGAGTTCTTTTCGAGAAAGACTTTGGTTTCCCAATCAACCTCGATTATTACCTTTAGATAATGAAATCAATTGCAACATTCTATGTCTCTCAAGACATTTGTTGGCATCATGATCCATTGTATTGTGGAAAGAGCAATAGTTGTTCATATTATTGCTAAGAGGAGCCTCCAAAGCAAGTCTTTCTAGGGAAGCAAGTAATCTAGGCCAATTCATCCCATTTGGAGAGCAAAAGTTTATACATAGTGCTCCTTGATATGGCTGTGCTAGAGCATTTTGAGGGAGTTGTCACTTCATAAAAGACATCATTCACCACCTTTTGTAACAAGAGATCAACTAAACTTTGAATTAGAGGGTGAATAGACTCCTTTTTTAGTACTATAGTAATTGTATCATCTTCCAATTTAACCACCTGATTTTGTGCCTCTTCAAATTGATTTGCATCACACATTTTGATTAAAAAGGCAATCTTTGGTAATAATGAATTGATAAAATAGGTTAAAGGGATTTGTAGTGGTAGTCCTAACACCATATTGATCTTCTCACAAGGTGATTAAATCAAGTAACAAACTCTCAAATAGGCTCATAGTTTTTGTTGGAGTTAGATAGTTGTGCCAACAAGAAATAATCATCCTTGGTCAGCTTAAAATGAGTAAAGAATTTCTTAGTCATAAAACCCTATAAGCATTAATTTCTTACTCTTAGGGTCTAGCTTAGTTCTCTTTTCTTTTGGAATCCAAGCATATGCTAGAGAACCAAAGACATTAAGATGACCCACATTTTCCTACTGAAATCATCAACAAACAAAAGAAAGTACCTGGTACCAGTGACCGATGTCATATTCATTGGTCCACAAATGTTTGCATGAACCAACTATAGGACTATCAAAGCTCTCCAAAACTGTCTGTTTGCAAATGGAGTTTTGTGTTGCTTCCTTACTTGGCAAGCTCCGCAAACACCCCGTATCTGTTGTTGGATGTTTGGTAATCCCTCTACCAAATTCTCTCGAGCCAACTGAGGGAGGTTGGATAAGTTGAGGTGCCCCATTGTTGATGCAATAGTGTATTGATCAAAGGCACTCTTAGCTACCAATGCACCCCTGAACATGTCCAGTATCAACAAGCCGATACAAACCATGATCTTCAATCCCAACAACGATGGTTTTCTTGGATTCTTTGTCAACAATAGAGCATTTGTGTTTCCTAAATATCGCATCCAACTTGGGACAATGGCACATAATTTGACTCACAGAGAGCAAATTGAGCTCCATTGTAAGAACACTTTGTGCCCTTGTTTCTGAGACTTGTTTGTTTTTTTGAGTTTTGTGAGGGTTTTCTACTTTTTTTGGATTTTTTTGCAAATATTGAAATGAATACAAAACATGAAATGAAATACAAATAACTGGAATAAATTGCAGCACTTCAACTATTTCTTTTTATTCACTCATTATCAAGAAAGAGTATTTGATTACATTCATACCCGGAATAAATATGAAGCATGCAGCTGCTGTTTT